>CBVK0100580864.1:0-12480 GCA_900067695.1 Picea abies | reverse complement strand
CTTCCGATCTCACAGGAAAATGTAAACATTGTGGAGAAAAATGGGACCCAAGACATAGGTGTCGCATAGAAGAAAATTCAAAAAAATTATACACTTGTCAAGAAGAAAACAACGTTGAATCAGACTTAGAAGAATCAATAACTGAAGAAATGGAAGAAAACCAAAATGACGTGTCAAATCTCATGGGTAATGACACACCAAGAATATCATTAGCAACCATCACATGCATTAGCCAACCACAAACGCTCAAATTAAAAGGACACATAAAAAAAGATAATGTCACAGTATTAATCGACATAGGAAGTACCCACAATTTTCTCAACATCAATGTTGCTAGGAACCTCAAATTATTTGTATATCCAGTCCCAGACATGAAGGCGATGGTTGCAGATGGTAAGAAAATAGAAAATGTAGGAAAATTCCATAAGGTGAAATTCCAAATTCAAGATTTCAATTTGGAATCTGAACTTTACACCGTACCCCTGGGAGGAGTAGATGTGGTTTTAGGAGTCCAATGGTTGCAAACTTTAGGTACATACTCAGTCAACCATCAAGAGAAGTTCATCAAATTCAAATGGAAAGGAAAAACTTATAAATTATATGGTTTTCAGCCTCCCCAAACACAAGTTGTATCATCCCAACAGATGGAAAATATGATCCGGAAAGGACAAACTACCTATTTTATCCAATGCCACCAAATGGGAATACAAGAACTAGAACAAGACTCCAAAAACTTAGAAATACAAGATCGAATTCAAAATCACAAGAAGGTATTTCAAGACCTTCCCATGGAATTACCACCACAAAGAAGAATTGAACATATAATTGAAGTTAAATCGGGATCAAGTCCAGTCAAGTTTATACCATACAGATACCCCCATCATCATAAAACAAAAATAGAAAGATTAGTCCAAGACTTGTTAAAATGTGGTGTCATCACAAAAAGTAGAAGCCCATATGCATCCCCAGTTGTATTAGTACGAAAGAAATATAGTTCCTTCAAATTATGCATAGATTATCGTGAGCTTAACAAGATAACAATAAAGAATAAATTCTCCATTCCTTTCATCGACGAAATGTTGGATGAACTTCATGGAGCTAGATTTTTTTCAAAACTTGATTTGAGATCAGGATATTACCAGATTAGGGTAAGATTCAAAGATGTACCCAAGACCACTTTCCAGACTCACGAAGGACACTACAAATTCAAGGTGATGCCCTTTGGGATAACTAATTCCCTTGCTAACTTCAAAGCAGCTATGAATGAACTATTTCACCCACACCTAAGAAAATATGTCTTAGTCTTCTTTGACGACATTCTGGTGTATAGAAAAACATGGAGGGAACACATAAATCATTTGGGACAAGTATTGTCTATTCTAGAAAAAAATCAATTATGTGCAAAAATGTCAAAATGTACATTTGGCAAGGAGGAAGTAGAGCATCTTGGTCACATTATATCCAAAAAGGGAGTCAAGGTAGATCCAAATAAAATCAAATAAATTACAGAATGGCACAGGCCAAAGAGTATATCTAACTTAAGAGGATTTTTAGTCTTGGTAGGATACTATCGAAGATTCGTCAAAAACTATGCTCATCTAACTACCCCCCTAACAAATCTTCTAAAGAAAAACGCCTTCCAATGGAATGAAGAATCTGAAAAATGTTTTGAAAATTTAAAGAAAATTATGTCCACAACCCCCATGTTAACTACACCTGACTTCTCAAAACCCTTCATCATTGAATGTGATGCTTCAAGTTTTGGGATCAGAGAAGTATTGATGCAAGATGGACACCCAATAACATTTGAAAGCAGGAAACTAAACAAAAAATAATGCTTACAATCCACATACAATAAAGAAATTCTTGCAATCATGCATGCATTAATTAAATGGAGAAAATATCTCTTGTGAAGCAAGTTCTTGATACGTACAGATCATAATAGCCTACAATATTTGTTACAACAAAAAACATTGACTACTGAACAACACAAATGGATAGAAACAATTGCCACATTTGATATGGAGATATTACATAAGAGAGGAAAATATAACATAGTGGTTGATGCCCTCTCACGAAAAGATGAAGAAGCACAAGTTTTTGCAGTACCAATAGAAACTACGGAATGGTTGAACGAAATCCGAATTGAATATTCCAAAAACATAGAGACATGTTCCATAATCAATAATTTAACCCAATACCCCAAGTTTGAATGGAAGAAGGACATCTTATGGTATAAGGGAAGAATTTATTTGAATACCAATTCAAAATTTAAAACCAAGGTACTTCAAGAAGCTCATGATTGTCCGACTACATGTCACGTTGGATTTTTCAAAACATATTATAATGCTTGTCAATCATTCTTTTGGAAAGGGATGAGTACAAACATTCAAAAATATGTATCAGAATGTGACCTTTTCCAAAGAAACAAGAGTGAAAATATATCAACACCTAGGGTACTCCATCCGTTACATATTCCTAACAAAAAATGGGAAGAAATTTCAATGGATTTCATTGAAGGATTACCCATATCAGAAGGAAAAGATAAAATCTTAGTGATAGTAGACAGACTAACCAAGTATGCACATTTTATGGGAGTAAGAAAAACAGACTCTGCAAAACAAATATTTGAATTCTTCTGTAAAAACATTTATAAATTACATGGTTTTCCCAAGGTCATCATTAGTGATAGAGATGCCAAGTTTAAAGGGAAATTTTGGAGGGAATTTTGCAAACAAATCAGGACGTCTCTTAATATGAGCTCAGCTTACCATCCCCAAATAGATGGACAAACATAAATTGTCAACAAATTCTTAGAAACCTACCTTTGTTGCTTCATCATTGATAAGCAAAATAAATGGCTTCAATGGTTGCACCTCGTTGAATGGTGGTATAACTCCACATATCACACATCGTCTAAAATGACACCATTTCAAGATCTTTATGGATATCAACCACCATCTTGGAAATATTTAGCCACTAATCAAACAAAAGTTTCATCAGTAAAAGACCTTTTAGATGAAAGTCAAAAAGTTGTTCAAGTACTCAAGGAAAACTTAGCTACAACAAGAAACAAAATGAAGCAATAAGTTGATCAACACCAAACAGAAAGTGAATTCGAAGTTGGTGAATGGGTATTTGTGAGACTTAAACCCTACAAACAATAATCTCTTAAACATCAAGGAAATAATAAATTAGCTCCGAAATTTTACAGACCATATCATATTAACAAAAAAATCAGTCACATAGCTTATGGGTTGGAATTACCAGATAAAATCTATATTCACAACGTTTTCATGTATCATGTCTAAAAAAGGTTGTAGGACAACACCAAAAGGTGAAAACACTGCTCCCTATGTTGGATGAAGAAGGAATAATCATTTTAGAACCAAAAGCCATTATTTCCACAAGAGAAAAAAAGTTGTGATCTCGCATAATCAAGGAATATCTTATTAAATGGAAAAACCTTCCAGAAGAAGATGCAACATGGGAATCAAAATATTTTCGCCAGTCACACCCATCATTACCAGTGCTTTGAGGAAAAATCACTTTTTAAGGGAAGGCAATGTTATGTACATAAAAATACACATACATAAGATAGTAAATAAATATAACAACTAAATAATAATTAATAAATAATTATTGATAATGAAAAGACATGGCTATTGATTATGGGCATCCCTACGTGGGTATATAAGCAAGCCCTCACTTCTCACTTGTAATCATCAGTTATTCATTTTTCTCTATCAATATATATTTATTATTCCTTATAGCTCTTGGTTATATATTACACCAAACTTATCAACAATTCTCCATTGTACTTCTCTTGGGAGATGAATATGTACTTTGGCTTTTGAATCACCTCAATGCCCAAATAGTTGTGAAGATGTCCAAAATATTTCATATCAAATCCTTTCTTCAACACTTTCTTTATGGATGCAATACAACTTTCATTGTTCCCCGTTATCAATAGATCTTCTACATATACTACAATATAAACAATAGTTTTGGAAACCTTACTGACAAATAAAGTTGCATCGTCAAGACTGAAATGCTTGAAATTCAATTTTAGAAGATGCTCATTTAATTTTTTAGAACATGCTCGTGATGCTTGTTTCAAGACATATAAGGATTTGATGAGCTTTCATACATTATATTATTTTCCCTTCACAACAAAGCCTTTTGGTTGAGACGTCAAAACATTGTCTTTCAAGTATCCATTCAAGAAAGTTCTTCACATCCATTTGATGAATTTTCCATCCATTTTTTGCTGCCGTGGAAAATAGTGTACGAATGGTAGCCTATTTTTTTGTCGAGAAACATTTATCCTCATAATAAACACCTTTTTGTGCAAATACTTTTTTCATGATCCTTTAATTTTGTTTTTCAAGTGAGTCATTTGATTTGTACTTGTTTTTTAATGCCCACTTGCAGTCGATTGGTTTGGCTCCAAATGGAGGGTCCATCAACTTTGATGTCCCACTCTTGATGAGAGAATCATATTCCTTTTGAATTGCTTCTTTCCATTCAACATGAAAATTTGCTTCTTCAAAGTAAGTCGGTTCAAGGTTAGTAGATAAATTCAACTCACAATCATACGAAACATCCATGTCATCTACATAACTTGAGTTTGAGTTATATACATTACTTCCATCTTGTCTTGAGGAAATTTTGGTTCTTGTCCTTCTAACCTCATCAAGATGAACACTTTCAAGTGTTTTTGTGAGCCATTTTGGTGGATCTTCATGAGATGGTCTAGATTGATCAAGTAATTGAGATGGTGTTGAATCAAGACTCATGTTTTCAATCCTCTCGATCACTTCATCTAAATGAACTTTAGGTTCCAATGAAGTGGATGGAAATTCTTCATGTGCGGGAGGTGGTGCTTCAAAAGGAGATTTCGGATATTGACCCCAAATAGGGATCCCTCGTTCAAGATTTGGAATCTCATAATCAAATTCATGATATGTATTTACATGACTGAATCTGTTTAGATGATCAAGAGACCTCTAAACAGTTTCTCCATTCTTGGAGGATTCAAGAAAGACTACATCTATGGAAATGATGAATATATTGTTTGTATCATCATAAAGATGCACTTCTGACTCCTTGCATCAAGCTTGCTTCTTTGCTTCTTAGGAATCAATGAATAACATGTGGAACCAAAGACCCTAAGATGCCTCATCGAAGGAATGTGGCCATACCACATTTCACAAGGAGTCTTGTTTTGAAGAGCATGATATAGACACCTATTTTTCACATAAACTTCACATAGAACTGCATCAGCCAAAAACATCAATTTTAAATTATTAAAAAAAATCATGGAACAAACCATATTTATAAGTGTCCTATTCATTCGTTCAACTGCACAATTATGTTGAGAATTGTATGGAGTTGTGGTTTAATGATTTATCCCATGTTGGTGATGGTATATTTCAAATTCATTATATGTATATTCTTTTCCATTATCACTATGAAGAGAGCCAATACGAGATTGAGCTTCGTTTTGAATCCATACATGAAATTTTTTAAAAGTTTCAAAAGCTTGTGATTTATATTTCAACAAGTAAACCCAACACATCCTGTTGTAATCATCGATAAAAGACATGATATATTTATTTCCATTTGTATAAGGAATAAACATAGGGCCACATAAATTAGAATAAATCAATTCATGTTTTTTGCATGCTTTAGAAGTAGAATCATGAAATGGTTGTTTTCTATATTTTTCCAAGGATGAAAGCATCACATTACTTCAATTTCCTAGGAATAGTAGCAAAACCAGAAACACCATTCTTTCTCAACGAATCAAGATTGTCATAATTAATATGTCCAAAACTAGAATTCCACAAAAGACTAGGTGGAATTATAACTTCACTGTGATGAGAGAGAGGTGTGTGATATTTTGTGTATAGGCAGATGTCCCTTTCAATTTAAACAGTCTTCCCTTTCAAATTCAATAGTATTCCATCTTCCGTTTTGGTCATGAAAACCATGTTTTCCAAATCCTTCCTTATTTAAACTTTTCCATCAAACATATGAACAGTGATTCAGGATCTTTTCGTCAGGTGACTTATTAAAGAATTGTATTAAATGAGTGTAAACTAAAGTACACCATAAAGAAGGAAAATCTCAAAAGGAAAGAGACACAAGAATGCAATATGAACACCAAAAATTGATAATGGAGTTCGTCCCTAGTGGACTATGTCTTCGGGTCCTGCTCTCAAATGGGTAGGCCTTTTTATTAACTCCACAAAAGAATTGGGAAAAACACATAAGTATACCTAATTCTGGAGTTAAGCTACAAAATATTTGCTCGGATCAGAAAAACAACATCACCACTACATTCATGGCATCGAATTACCTACAAATGACTGACTCCATGCCTCAATCCGAGTCTGGCACTTTCAGGCCCAAGAGACACCCCTGTCTTGGTTTTTGTGCCTGCCTATGCAATAAATGACTGGAAAAAATCTCGAAATGCATGTCCAGTCCATATGAATGTGCCTTGGTTCTCCTCTTCTCTCCTTCATACACTGGCAGAAGTCTCCTTTTATAATTCTTTTTGGCAGTTATGTAATAATGAGTGGTTTGGTGCATTGGTTATTGGCGTCTATTCTAAGTCACTTGTTGGTGGAGGTTTAGGCAGAGGTCCTGGGGTCGAACCCATGAGCCTCCCCTTTTAACATTATGTTACAATAGTTTTTGCAGATAAAATGACAGTCAAATATATTTGGCGGAGATGTTACCAGAATGATGAAGATTATGGCATATAGTTTGGTGGTTTGTTAATTCAACGAACCCGTGGAATATGTCGCCATGTGGTGGAACTTCCGCTAGATTTATATATATTTTTTTCAAATTTTCGGTTGTTGGGCGTTATTGGGAATTTTCCCACTACCACATGGCAACCAATAATTGGCCCACGTCACCTTGATGTACAGTTAGACTGCCACATCACCTTCTTTCCCCATCACCCTACCATGTGTCATACAGATTCCATGTCGGCTTGCCACATAGTGTATGGATTCCACGTGTCCTTTATGGACTGCCACGTTGAAACTTTTCATTGGTCCACAAGTCGACCCAAAAATTCCAAAAATGAGTGACATGTGGCAGCCTCCCGTGTTTCCATGTCATCATGCTGACGTCAACATGACACATGTCACCTTCTGTGCTTTCCACGTATGATGTACGGATGATGACATCATCCATACTGATGTTGACATCAGCAGTACGTATGCTGACTAAGCTAGGTTGACCAAAACTTTGACCGCAAATATATTTTGATCTGTAACTCCGTTTGATGAGCCGTTTACACCGTTAGAAATCTTGTGACACACTCTTCACGATCATGCCATTTTCACTAAGTTTTTGGAACTTTGAATTTTTTCCCTTTCTCCGTCTTTTGAAGCCATTATGAGCGTCTTGAGTTGCCTCTGCGAGTTCTGAGTTGTTTTTATCCTTCTATGGATCCTTTTTGGATCAAACAGAGTGACCTTGTTGTTAGATGTGCACAAGAGAGAACACATTCCTTCACATCTCAAGAATATAGAGTACATCATGTAGAAGAAAATTAGAGAGTTCAAGAAATTTGAGCCCAATGGTGCCCATTCGAGAAGGTTTGAGACTCGATTTATATGAGAAGTATGCTACACCATATACAATGTGATTGAAGTATTCAAAGGATTCTCTTCAAAATTTCACGTGGGAGGTTTCACCTATGTCAAGAATCCATGAATCTCTCCAAGGAGTATATGAAGTGTTAAAAAAATCTTCAACTACTCCTATATTGCAATGGGAAACAACGTAATAAGAAGATTCAAGTGGTTTCCTTTCATTGGTTTTGAAGTTTTACCTTATTCCTCTCTTTGATTATTTCTTTCTTCTTTGATATTATCCCATGGAACTCTATAGTCATTCATATCATGTGACCCATTCGTTTTTCAATGGGTAGAGTGAACATTGGATCTATCACCTTGTTTGTGTCTACCCACTACCTCTAAAAGTGTTTTTTCCACATCCTCTTTTGTTGTCTTCTCCTTTATAAGAATCATGTGATTGACTGGCACACAATATCACTGGTGGAATGAGTTAACTTCTTTCCAAAGGATTTCTCATGTTCTCCAACATTCTCCACCAACTTGTCAAATGTGATGGATTTCATTTGACCACTTGCTTGCAGTGATTCAAGGTAGTGATAATATGCAGGGTAGAGGGAATTAATGAAGGCTATGAGAGGAAGGTATATATTCACCCCAGTGGCATCAATGCCATGCATTATGGCTTTGATATTAGAATCTAAATCCATAGGTTCATCATTCTTCAACTCTAGGATGAAGAGCTTTACCATCAGTTGTATTAGTTCCAGTTTTGAGTGTGTTTCATACAAGTCATTTAATCTCTTCAAAGTACTATAGGAGTCATTAATTGAAGCAATATGATGGATCACCTCTTCACTTACTATTGCAGAAATCAAAACATATACTTTTTGGTATTTGTCCTTCCATATGGCATGTTTTTTGTTTGATTTAGGAATGGTCGATCTACTACTCCTCGACTTTGGTTCTAATTCATATTTAGTAGTAACTGATTCAAATTCTTATTCATTGGTAGCTTCACAGATTCCATTCCACTAGTCATTGAAATCAAAGTGATTTTTACCTTTCTGTACCATTCTCATTAGTTCTCTTTACTGATCAATATTATGTCGATGATGGTAATGAGAGAATGCATATTCACACACATAGAAGAAAAAAATTGTGCACTGATAGCTATGCATTCTAGGATATGAATAATACCATAATCTAACAAAAGGAAGAAAGAAATTACTAGTAATGATACCAACAAGGCTTTCCCATTCACTAGTAGAATGAATACAATGTTGGATTGAATACTCTTGAGTTGCTACAAATGGTTTATACAGAAAGAAGGTTTTGTTTCAACAATTGTAGTCCGAGCTGAACTGAGTAGTTTGAGGGGATATACTTCAATGTGACCTCCTTACTCATGGTCAAAATGAATTTTCTATTACTAGTCTTGGACGAAGAGAGAAATGTATTTTACACAAAACTTGGATAGATTCCAAATATCGATAGTGATTTCAATTAAAACCAACCAATGAACAATGATACTAATTAAAATTATGGAGAAATGATCCCTATCTACGATACCATTTAAACATTTCAACCAATGACCAATGGTCAGGGCAAGTTCTATCTTGAGTTTCAATTCCATCCCAATGGCATGCTTTGCTCTGTGTACAGACTTCTAGACACTAGGACAAGATAATGGGTGAGGGGCGTAAAGAAAAAAAATCAACTTGGAGTATTTGATGGGCCCCAAGGAATTATGAAAACTAATTGTGTTGATGTCAATGATGGTTCTTAATCAATGACGAAGACTTGTAATTCATCGTTAATAGGCTATCAAACTGGAATTTGTTGAGTTTTTTCTCTCAATATCAAGATACACTAGTGTGTTTAGGTTGCGTGAATTAGGGTTGAAAAATTAATTAGGGTTTCACACAAATAGAATGAGAGAGGTGTGTCAAGAAAGGAAGGAAAAAAACAGGGTTTAGAATGGGGGTAAGCCGCATTCGTGTTGAGTAAAGAGTGACACACATACTGGAACAACTATATGGATTAGTAGATCGATAAAGGAGAGGGATATATGATTATCCAGAGAATGCATAAGTACATGCATGTTGTAATGCCCATGTTTCCCCCAAATTGTAAATATTATTATTATTGTGAACAAGACTATGGACAGATATGTCATGTGAATGTTGGATAGACAATGAACGTTTCTATAGAAGGTAGTGTATATATATATATATATTATTAAATAAAAGGAAATCATGGAATGACTATTGAAAGAGGGTTTCCAATATAGATCATGATGCATGAGAGGGATGGTAAGGGGAATCAGTAATGGTCAGATGACCAATGTTGAGCCGATACTCTACTGGATATAAATTGTGCAGACCCATAACAATCTTCTGGTCCGAAAAACTTAATTACTAGTCAGGCTAGCAGTTGGGAAGTCTTCCCTCAAGATTCAATGAGAAGATGGGTAGAGTACCCATCTGGAAACTTACTAATCTGACCCACAAAATATTGTTGGGAAAGGCAAGAAAAGAAAGGTAAAAAAATTGTGGACAAAGGGCATAAGAGTGGAGACACGAATGGGTCTAAGGACCAATCAAGACGAGAAGACTGCACAAGGATCTTTGGTTCTGAGGAGAACTAAGAACTAATTTGTTCTTGTTACAGGAGCACTTGGACAATATTTTCTAATCAGCTAATAAACAGAGTTGCAATGATTGAGTGAACAATCCCAGCTGACTCCCTTGCTTGGTGGATAGAAAACTAGATTATTAGTTTCCTGTGGGAAAAAGAGAGTAGCCTTTGTCCCTTGTTGTTGTTGAGATTAAGCATAACCCCTCTCATGGAATCATGATATAGCTAGGGGATGTCCAGTTGAGGAATGGACCAAAGGTCACCCTCATAGTTTGGGTCCACATAATTCATATAAATGGATGTGTATATAGAAGGCTTTGATCTAGTTTGGTAGAGAGAGTAGAGATATTAACGAGTGTGATTGTACTTATATTTGAGTAGTACATATTGTATAATAATATGGCATTCATTTCAAATTTTATGTTGTATATAGATTAATGAAATGGTTATCAATAATTTTAGTATGTTTCCTCTGAGTTATTTTGATTTATGTATGTTGTATTTGTGGATATAATAGTTAGTAGATATTTAGTTTTTAAACAAATTTTATGTTGTATATAGATTAATGAAATGGTTATCTATAATTTTAGTATGTTTCCTCTGAGTTATTTTGATGTATGTATGTTGTATTTGTGGATATAATAGTTAGTAGATATTTAGTTTTTAAATAGTTTATTTCTATCATCTTTTTAACTGAGACTTTTCCTTACAAAGGAGTGTTATCTAGTTAAAAACAAAAACTAGTTTGGTCAATGTTAGATTGGAGTGGTCTTTTATTAGTCAATACTTGTGAACCCTAGTATTTGATTATTTGAATCTTGTATGGTCAGTAGTGGGTTTGCTAACATTTTGGTTATTTGAAGAAGTCCTAGCAACATGAGATATAATCTAATTTTTCTTCTCGTTTAAAGTTTGAGGATTATGAGGTAATTTTTGTGGGATAGGTCCCTTACTCTTGATATTATAGTCTGTTTGAACATGTAACTCCTCTTATGTTTCTTCTTCAACAAGGTTTAAACCAACAAACACACCTTACAGAATCATGGTTATCTCGTTAGTCTTTTCCTCCACTTATTCTTTTTACTTCCCCATCTACATTTTCACTTGACTCCTATATTTGAATACATTCACCTAGAAAAAAATTGGCTACTAATTTCATGGCATTAATCCATTGAGGGCATGTTTTCTCTGAATTATTTTCTAGGTGATAATTGTAGAAATTTTCCATGACTTCTCCTTCCAAGTCAATGTTGAGGTTTTCATATGGGGATTCAATAGGTTTTGGGGGAATGTATGGTCTCTTGTAACATACCCAACACCCTCTTTACTACGTTGAGGATATAGGGTAATTCTTAAAAACTAATTTTTTATGTCATGTTCTTCCTCTAATACAAATTTGTAAAGTAACCAACATCCATACTAGGATGGAATCCACATATTTTAGAATTGATATCATAATCCTCATTATCTTTATATTAAATGAATTATGCATGCAAACATGAGAATGAAGTATAATGAAAACACAATTGATCATTCATAGATATAGATGTAGACGTATACATGCATGTAGAACAACATTCAATTCATAATATAACCACATTAATTCAACATAGTTACAAATAAATCATAACCCTTATCTTTTTTGCAAATTATTCACCAACTAGTTATAGACAAAGAATATTCCACCCAATCATAGGATCTCTATTTCCTATGCTCTTTATGCAAAAGGGCCACTCCTGAGCTAAGGATATGAGTCCACAAGGATGAAATCAACTGTGGCTATCTCTAATCCTCTCACAAATCCCAACTTTCCTAGAGTTTCATAGTCTATAAACTCCTAACACAGTCATGATCCACCAACTCTCTTTCCCACTCAACCTACACAACCCAAGGAATTGAATCCCCTTCTCCGCCATGTAGTCCCTTGGGATATCCCACTTCCCTTATAGGAGCCAACATACATTGGTCAATAAATATCTTTGATGAGGCCTCCATGGATTCCCAGTTATCACTACATTACCTCATTGGAAACAATTTGTCATTCCAGGTATGGCATAAAATGTAACTCCACATATGTGTTTTAGATTAACATGAGAGGTTCATAAATACATTGTAATTGAATATTGGTCTTCCATAATGGGTGACTCTTCCTATCACTGATGACTCTTTATATTTACAATAATGTTACAATTATACAATCCAAAGGATCATGTGTCCAACATCCCCCCCCCCCCCCCCC
>CBVK0100580863.1:0-24026 GCA_900067695.1 Picea abies | reverse complement strand
CCCCCCCCTTAATTCGAAGGGGTATTTTTGGGTCTAAGCATCATTCTGAACTTTTCAAAAATTTCTCTTCCAAGCACTTTGGTGAAGATGTCTGCAATTTTCTCATTTGTGGGACAATGTCTCAAGTGAATAATCATGGCCTCTACATGATATCAAATCAAATTATAGTTTCTGTTGATGTGCCTAGTTCGATTATGGAATATGGGATTCTTGGATAACTTGATTGTAGAAGTATTTTCAACTAGAAGAGGAGTATAATTCACTTGTTTCTCCTGCAAACATTCAATTATTTTCCGGAGCTACAAAATCTCTTTCATCGCTTCTATAGCTACAACATATTCTTCCTCTGTTGTGGAATCTGTTGGAATTGACCGTTTGTGTGATCACTAGGAAACAACTGATGATGCAAGACTCATGATATAGCCTTAAGTTGACACTCTATTTTATTTATCCCCAACAAAGTCTGAATCAGAATATCCGATTAGGTTGAAGTCATCCACCTTAGAGTACTTGAGTGTAAAATATTGTATTCCCTTAAAGTATTTTATAACTTTTTTTACAGCAGGCCAATGTGCTTCACAAGGATTTTTCATGAACTTGGAAATAATCCCAACATCAAATGAAATGTTTGGTTTCGTGGTGGTAACATATATGATACTTCCCACAAGATTTCTATACTTGGTTTCATCCTCAAATTCATTCCCTTATTTTTATGTGAGTTTAAAATTCTATTCCATTGGAGTAGAAACATGATTACACTCATTCATGCCAAAATTATTCAACAATTATCCAATGTACTTCTCATGGGAGATGAATATGTACTTTGGATTTTGAATCACCTCAATGCCCAAATAGTTGTGAAGATGTCCCAAATATTTCATCTTGAATCCTTTCTTCAACTCTTTCTTTATGGATGAAATGTATCTTTCATTGTTCCCTATTATCAATATATCATCTACATATACTAAAATATAAACAATAGTTTTTCCAATTTGTTGACAAATAAAGTTACATCATTCAATATTGAAATGCTTGAAATTCAATTTCAGAAGATGCTCAATTAATTTTTCATGCAATGGCCACGTTGCTTGTTTCAAGACATATAAGGAATTGATGAGTTGTCATGCCTCATGTTATTGTCCCTTCACAACAAAGCCTTCTAGTTGAGACATGAAAACATTATCTTTCAAGTCTCCATCCAAGAAAGTTGTCTTCACATCCATTTGATGAATTTTCAAGTTGTCTTCACATCCATTTGATGAATTTTCAAGTTGTCTTCACATCCATTTGATGAATTTTCCATCCATTTTGTGTTTCCATGGAAAATAGAGTATGAATGGTAGCCCATTTTGTTGTGGAGAAAACATTATCCTCATAATCAAAAACTTCTTTTGCAAATCCTTTTTCATGAGCCTTTAATTGTTCTTGTCAAGTGAGCCATATTATTTTTAATTGTTTTTGAATACCCACTTCCAGCTGATTGGTTTGGTTCCAAATGGAGGGTCAACCAACTTGCATGTCCCATTCTTTATGAGAGAATCATATTCCTATTGCATTTCTTATTTCCATTCATAATGAAAAGTGTCTTCTTCAAAGGAAGTCGGTTCAAGGTTAGTAGATAAATTCAAATCACAATCTTACGAAACATCCATATCATCTACATCACTTGAGTTTGAGCTATCTACATTACCTCCAACATGTCTTAAGGAAATTTTGGATCCTGTCTTTCTGACCTCATTAGGATGAACACTTTCAACTGTTTTTGTGATCCATTTTGGTGGATCTTTATGAGATGGTCTATATTTATCAACTAAATGAGATGGTGTTGCAATCAAGACTCGTATTTTCAATCCTCTTGATCACATCATCCAAATGAACTTTAGGTTTCGATGAAGTGGATGGAACTTCTTCATGTGGGGGAGATGGTGCTTCAAAAGGATATTCCAGAGATTGAACACATATAGGGATCCCCCCTTCAATATTTGGAATCTCATCATCAAATTCATGATATTTATTTATATGTGTGAATCCGTCTAGATGATAAATATGTACTCACGAACTACCAGAAACTCACACAATTTTACTGTCACTGTCTCTGCTTCTATCACTCTATCACTGTAAACCTGATACTCAAAACCTATCACTGTAATATTATCAACTAGATCGGATATACTTACATAAATAAATTAAATATATTTAATATTTAATATATTTAATATTAAATAAATTAAATATATACGAACATCATCAACTATATGTCCCAACATGTACCTCAATCATATACCAAAGATATATACCAATATAACCATCAAAATTGCTCTAGAAATACATCACACTATCCATAACCAAATACCATAATCCCTCACTTCAAAACATGTGTCAAACCCTCACTGTTATGTAGCATCAATCATGTATTAACCATATACCAACATCACTAACAAAGACCTCTCACAATGTGACACAAGATATACCAATAACATTCAGACATGCACCAACAATATTCTTCAACATATCTGCCTCAAAACATTTACTATAGCATATGCCATACCTCCAAGAGAGAATATGCCAAACCTATCAAAGTCATGCCTCAAGCATGCTCCACAATACCACTAAGATACAATCTCAAAACATAACCATGAACATACCTTTACCTCTGTAGCATCCCTACTGTATCTAATCTCTGACAAACATACCTACAGTCTCTCCTCAGATCCTGCAACCTAGAACAAGCATCTTCCTCCTTGCCCTTTCTACAGATCTGTGCTTTCCCTTTCTATATATTGCAGATATTTGTGCTTTCCTCCACTATTCCCTGCGGGTGTCTGCACCCTAACTGCTCTGCATCTTGTGGATAACCTCAAAAACCCTTGAACAGTCAAAATTTTTGTATCTCTAAAACTTTCGCTCCTTCAAACCTTCACTGCCTCAGACCTACGCTTTCTCAGAATTGTCATTGTATACCTGCAAATAACCTTTCACAAAATATAAATTCAATAATGTTCAATAGTTAGGTAGGTTCTAATAGGATTCCCTTTCTCTCTTATTTATACTTTCCAAGTGCCTTCCGCTAGAATTTCCTTGTAATTGTTTTACCCCTTTCTCCACCTTTTAGGGATAACCACTTTCTTGTTGCAACTAACAATTTCTTAATTAGTCAAATCATAACTTATTTACCCTTAACCACTTTCTTGTTGCAACTAATGATTCCTTAATTAGTCAAATCATAACTTCTTTACCCTTAACTACTTTCTTGTTTTTTTTTTCGTTTGTTAATGTGGCCGAACCTTTTGGCATCGGGATTAACCTGTGGCTTGAGAAACCGCGACTCAGGGGCATCTATGCCGTCAAAATCACTCGGGGATCACACCTGGCCTGAGCCACACCAACCCTTAACATGGTTGGATTTTTTTTCCTCGTAGGTTTCAAACCGGTGACTTTTCAACACGGAGTGGCTTAACAACACACTCCGTCACCGACTGTCCTACACCTCGGGGACCTTAACTACTTTATTGTTGCAACCACTTTATTATTTAAATAATTTCTCTTTGCAACCACTTTGACCACTTTATTATTTAAATAATTTCTCTTTTCAAGCACTTTCTTGTTGCAACTAACAATTCCTTAGTCAAATCATAACTTCTTTTCCCTGGACTAACTTCTTGTTGCAACCACTTTATTATTTAATTTATTTCTTGTGCAACCACTTTTACTAGGGAATCTTCTTTATGACTTTCTAGAAGATTTTGGCTTCTTGTTGACCTTCTAGGGGCTTCTAGATTACTTTAAGGGGCTCTCCAAATTCTCAAGACCATATCTCCCTAACCGTGACTAACTATGTGATGTACCACATATCACCGAAAACGACATGACATGTACTATCCATCCACAATATTATTACCTGCATATTCATTGATCTTCATGCCTTTATACCTTAAAAAAACTCAACTCTCTTACCCATATCTTTGTGCTAGTACCAAAATTCTACAAAGGTTGACATAAATATCTAAGGGTTGACATCAATCTCCAAAATCACTATTCAAAGGTTGACATCAATCTCCAAAATCACTATTCAAAGGTTGACATCAATGAAAACCAATTGTCCAAAAAAGGAATCAAATCATGGAGTTATCCCATATCTGACACCACTGTCAAGTGAAGTATGGAAAAAAACGTAAATCCACAGGTGTTTTGAATTAACATGAGAGGTTCATAAACACATTATAATTGAGTATTGGTTTTCCCTAACGGGTGAATCTTCCTATCACCTATGACTCTTCATATTTACAATAATATTGCAATAACACAATCCCAAGGATTACATGTCCAACATAATTTCCCATACACACAACCATAATTCTTCTTAATTTCATGACATTCATTTCCCATAATTTATTTACAACATTAGTGCAGAAACTTAGCTCGAAGAGAAAAATCTCCATGAAGAATGGTTATCCAACTACCCTTCGCATGCCCAAAACTATGATATATATTTGCATTCTAATAATACACCATTTGTCTTCGTAAGAAGCATATGTATGTTAGGGATGTTAGGGACCTAACCTCCCTAACCCCTCACATAAGTAGAATACTATATTTTCCATGTAATAAAGGATGACATTAGTTAATAAGGACTATTTAATAAACGTGAACAAGTCAATGTAAGAAAACCTAATAGAAGCTTCTTCTTCTAGAAAGATCTTACTCTAGAATGTTCTTTAAAAGATATAATTAATATAAATAAGAGTAGGAGGAATGAGAAATATTTGTCTTGAGAATTATTGTAATAGATAGTTTCTCTGTTGGAGGTTTCCCCATCGAAGAAGAAAGTGAACATTGCTTCCTATCAATAAAGGTATTATTTTTTGTTGTGGTTCTCTACATTTTATTGTTCTGTTGGTATTTTCTGCAGTATTTTTGTTTTATGCATAATATAATATATTTGGTACCTAAAAAGTGGTATCAGAGCGCTTTTCTTTATGGAAGTTGTGGGAATATTTTTCCAGGGTAGAGACGTGTATTTTCAGTGTATTTAAATCATAGATATCTGTTGCATAACATGTAAAATTGAGTTGCGGAAGACTACATGCAGGAAATGCATACGATTTCATGGGGTTTCCTAGAAACATATGTTTCACCTTGTTGGAAACCTCTGTAACCTCTGTTGATACCCCTCAAGTAGTATCTCATTAGATAGAATCTATACACGACCATAAATACCATGTACCGACATGTATATCAGGAGTCCCCTAGGTCTCCTGAAACTAGCTCTAGATCATATGATTGGCTTCCTGAATGCTATAGTGAAATTGAGAACATCACTTGGGAAGTTACTCTCTAGTACCTAGGAAATCGATTAGTACAACTAAGGGTACAATTGAGCCTCCTCAGTTGGTTCCCTGAGATATTGGGTCGAGTATTACTGTTTGACCCTCCACATATATCAAAGAGATATAACATAGGGAAAACCCTTGTCTGTAGTAACTCTGAAAACCATAACCCTTCATAAAGGAAGAGAAGCTATATATTGTCGTGCAACATTAGCTCCTAGATTTTGGTTGCAACATTCCTACAAAAAATGATTTCCTATTAACATTCTTGGAAAATTGTCACTACGATATTCTTTGGGATACATTCTAAGTCTACAGAAGTAAAAAATAAAAAATAAAATATAGTGGTCCCACTGACACCCTTATTTGCGACCTATCTTATTGGATTTATCTCTTCTCCTTGATCATTGTGGTACCTATCAATTCTAAGAAAAAAAAAATCATGGACCCCCCACCTATCCCAACACCCTTATTTGACACCTATCCCATTTCATTCCTCTTTTCACCCTAATCACCATCATATATATCATTTCTATGTCTTTTTTTTGTGGACCTGTTTCCCCTCCCTAACACCCCTCATTTTAAATTGGCCACCACTTTAGACCAATAACTCCTTCACCTGCAATCCAAATTGAAACATCACTCAAAGAACATCCATAGAGTAAATTCTGAAATTACTTCCACCAATTCCAAATCTGCAATCTTCGAGACTAAAATTATGGGAAAATTTGTTGAATTTAAGGGTGAATTGGCCTCCCTCACCACCACTCTCATCCAATAGTTAAAAAAGTCCCATGGCTCTCCCTCCTCTAAAAAAAATTCACACTATGAAGGTGAGGAACCTTACCATAATATTCCCTTTCATTCCAACTACCCTCATCGTGACCCTCGTGTTCCCAAAGTTGAGGTGAACAAATTTGATGGATCAAATCCCACAGGATAGGTCACTCAAATGGAACATTATTTCTCCTTACATGGAATTACTGATGAGTTGGCCAAACTTCATTATGGTTTCCTCTATCTCTATCTTGAATGATGGTAATGGAAGAAATGGTGTAGAAATACATTCCAAGGGTATGATGCTTGGACACAGTTTGCTGCAGATATTTATCAACGCTTTGAAACTGACACCCACTATCTAGGTCGTTTGTCTAAGTCAAAACAATATGACACAGTGGAAGACTTTATATTTTCCTTTGAACACTTGGATTTCGGAACACAGGGCATGCCACATCCCTTCTTTAGGGAATTATTTATCAGTGGCCTCAAGGATGAAATCCACACCCAAGTCCTAATGGCTCTCCCTCAAACTTGGTTGGAAGCTACTCAATGAGCCAATGAATACCAATAGATTATATCATCCTAGAACCAAAAACATCCTTTATTCCTCACACTCAAACCACCTATCATACCGCTCCTACCACTCCTCTCAAGATTTAAAAATTAACTCAAGAAGAAATAGATGAATGCCAAATCAAGGCCTTTTATATAATTGTGATGAAAAATAATTTTTGAGGAAAAAGTGTAAGGAATAGAAAATTTGTATGGACATTTATGAGGATTTTTCTGACCAAGAGGTTGAAGTTTCCCCAGTGGAATACCTACCCCAACAGATGCTCCTACTCCACTCTCTGATCCACCAGAAGTTGAACCATTGATTTGGTTGCATGCCCTTACTAGATTTTGTACTCCACAAACCCTCAAGCTCATTGAATACATTAAGAACATGAAGTCCATCATCCTCATTGATAGTGGCAACACCCATAATTTTATTCATCATCACATTTCCTAGGAAATTAATTGCTATATCCATGTTGTCAGCAATTTTCAAATAATAATTGTCAATGGTGGTTCCATGAAATGTGGTAGGTGTTGTGAAAATGTGTGCCTACAAATTAGTCAGTACCACCTGGAATATCATATGTTTTCTATCGACCTTGGTGGTTGTGACATTGTGCTCGGTGTTGAATGGTTGCGCACTCTGGGACCCATCCTCATGGATTTTAAGGAAATAACCATGCAATTCCAATGAGAGGGAAAATAGTATAATTTCCAAGGCATCACATCAGGCTCCCTTGAGATCATCATTCCCCATCTAATGGAAAAGATCCTCAAAAAAGATCATCTGATAATTATTTCCCAACTCCATTGCAATTGAGACACACTCTATGCATCCTGACCTCCAATCTATCCTCTCCAAATATCAAGCCAAATTTTCCTCTCCCCATGGGCTTACTCCTTCCTGTGGTGTTCATTATCATTGTGTTCCTCTAGTACTAGGTAGCCTCCCTACCAGTGTTCACCCTTATCATCATCCCTTTTCTTAGAATAATGAAATTGAGAAAATTGTTTAATAATTTCTTGAAGCAAGTGTTATCCATCCTAGTACCAACCCCTATTCATTTCCCATGGTCATGGTACTCAAGAAGGAAGGAACTTAGCACATGTGTCCCAAATTTCATGCCATCAACAAAGTCACCATCAAAGAAAATTTTCCTATTCCTATCATTAATGAACTATTGGATGAGTTGAGTGGTGCTCAATACTTTACTAAATTTGATCTCCATTCTGGCTACCACTAGATACATATGAAAGAGGAATAAATTCCCAAGACTACCTTTAAAACTCACGAGGTTCACTAAGAGTTCTTGGTCATTCCCTTTGGCTTGTGTAATGCTCCCTCCACTTTCCAAAGTCTCATGAATCATGTCTTAGTCCGTTCCTTTGTCATTTTTTCTTAGTTTTCCTTCATGATATTCTCATCTATAGTAAAACTTGGGAATCCCATCTCTCCCATGTGGATCAATTTCTCCATCTACTCTCTCAACACAAACTTTTCCTCAAATAGTATAAATGCGCCTTTAGAGCCCCTGAAGTGGAGTACTTGGGTCATATTGTCGGAAAGGATGGAATAGAGGTGGATCCTAAGAAAATTCAAGCTATGAAGGATTGACATCGCCCTAAAACTCTTAATATCTTGTGTGGTTTTCTTTTTTTAATAGGGTATTATCACAAGTTTGTCCAAAATTGTGGAAAAATTGCCACACGTCTCATTGCTCTCCTTAAAAAGAACGCTTTCACTTGGAATCCAGTGACTGGTCAATCCTTCACCTATTGAAAGAGGCTATGTGCATGACTCCCATCTTGTCCCTTCCTTACTTCTTAAATGCTTTTTTCCTTGAATGTAATGCTTTAGGGAAAGGAATTGGAGCAGTCCTCATGCAAGATGGTAGGCATTTGGCCTTCACTAGCAAACAACTTTCGGAGATACATTTGGGCCAATCAATATATGAAAAGTAAATGTTGGCTATTATGCATGTATTGGATCTCTAGTGTCCTCGTCTCTTGGGGAAATGCTTCCAAATTAAAACTGATCATCAGAGCCTCAAGCATTTCCTAGAACAATGAATTTCATCCTCGAAGAAAAAAAAATGGGTGATCAATCTATTTGGATATGATTATGATATCATTTTCAAGAAAGGAAAATAAAATGTGGTTGTTGATTCTCTTTCCAGGAGGTATGAAGAAGAAGGGTCCCTATTTTCCATCTCCTTTATTGTAACGGATTGGCTCCAAGTTGTTCGCTAAGAATGTATGCAATATCTCAAACTCTCTTGTCTGATCCAACAATTGCAACACCATTCTCCAACTTCTCTAGGGTACTCTTGACACAATGAATATCTTCTCTACAAAGGCTATCTGTATTTAATAAAATAGTTGTAACTTAAATACATAGTGATTGTTGAGCTTCATGCTTCACCCACAATTCGAATTTAGGGTTTACCAAAACCTACGAAAGGGTCAAATGTTTTTTTTCCTAGCATGGTATGAACATGAAATCTACACATTTTTGGTTGAATGTGATATATGTCAATGCAACAAGGGAAAAAAAATCAAAGCCCCAGGAACACTCCAACCACTTTTGATTCCCCCTACTATTTGTAGGGATATTTCTATGGATTTCATTGTTGTCTTACCTAAATAGGGAAATAAGTCAGTCATCATGGTGGTAGTTGATCGTCTTTCCAAATATGCTCATTTATGTACTCTTCAACACTAATTCACCACATCCTCAATGGCTCAAATTTTCATGGATAATATTTTCAAACTTCTTGGAATGCCACATTCTATTGTCTCTCATAGAGATTCAACTTTCACCAGTAATTTTTTGCAAGAATTGTTCAAGATATAGAAAACACAATTGCATCTCAACACCACCTATCATCCCCAGACTGGTGTTCAAATTGAAGTTTTGAAAAAGTTTCTAGAAACATACTTGCATTTTTTTTCTATGACAGGAAAAATCAATGGGCTTAGTGGTTACCCCTATCTGAATGGTGGTACACCACCTCTTACCATACTACTACTCGCATGACTCCTTTTGAAGAAATCTATGGAAAAAATCCATTGTGGGTTCTCTCATACATGCCAGGGGTTTCACAGGTTTAGGAGGTTGAAAACATCTTATAGTATGAGAGGCCATTCTCCATACCCTCAAAACAAATTTGGTCATGGCTCATAATCACATGAATAAATAAGCGGATCAAGGTCATTCCAAACGTCAATTTGTTGAATGGGTCTTTGTCTACAACCTTATAAGAAGTCTTCAATCAAAGTTGAACACTATCAAAAACTTTCTCTTTATGGACCTTATATATTTCTCAAGTGAGTGGGGAATATGGATTGCCAATTATCTCTTCCCATTCATTCTAATATCCATCCTATTTTTTCATGTCTCATGCTTAAAGAAAGTGATTGGAACTAAGTTCCAAACTCAAACTAGTCTCCTTGAGTTGGATGAAGAAGGTTCCATTTGGTTGCAGCCACAAGTAGTATTGGACCAGTGAGAGCATCACCTATGTCAATGCATCATCAAGGAAGTGTTAGTTCAATGGAAATATACAATTCCAGAAGATACTACCTGGGAGTTGGCCACCATTCTGCAACAATTTCCTCATCCCAAGCCTTGAGGACAAGGTTGTTCTTCAAGGGGGAGGGCATGTTAGGGACCTAACCTCTGTAACCCCTTAGGTAGGTAGAAAAATATATTTTCCATGTAATAAAGGATGACATTAGTTAATAAGGCTTATTTAATAAATGTGAACAAGTCAATGTAACAATACCTAATGGAAGATTTTGCTTCTAGAAAGATCTTCCTATAGAATGTTCTTTAGAAGATAGAATTAATATAAATAAGAGTATAATGCATGCAAAATATTTTTCTTGATAATTATTGTAATAGAGTGTTGCTTCGCTTCAAAGTTTCCCCCTCTAAGAGGAAAGTCAACATTGCTTCCTATCAATAAAGGTATTATTTTTGGTTGTGGTTCTCTACATTTTATTGTTTCGCTGGTATTTTCTGCAGTATTTTCACTTTCTGCTTAATATAATAGATTTTTTACCTAACAATGTATCTCTCTTGGAAACTACTCATGAGGTTGATAGGATTTAGGGTAAAATGAGGCAAAGGAATTAGTCTTTGGAATAAAATAATATTATCTTACTTTGGCCCCCTTGAGCAATATAAGCCCTCTTTTTCTCCTCTCTTGTGGAATCATAGCCCCCCATGTTTTTGTCATTTTCTATCTATACCTTATGATGCATATTTTTATTATCATTCAATGTATAATCTACATACAACGTCATTGTTCATATTTTACCCATTCATCATGTACACATATTTACTAGTATTATTGGGATCAAAACTGGGGGTGTTACATCTTTGAAAGAAAGGTCTATAAGGACATCATGTTAAAGTTCCTTCTCCAAATTTCCTTTTGATATCTATGATTTCATCGATTAGAAGTTTAATCATATGTTGAATTTTTTCTAACTCGATATAATCTTTTTGTTCCCCCCCTAAGGTTGATTTCTCCTAAGGTCTATGCAAGATAACAATTTTCCTGGGTTGAATATTTTCCCTTTTGGTGAACGAAGCATGGATTTATTCATACCCCATCATCTCAAATTAAACCTTTTTAGCTTCCTCAAAATTTTAATCTAATGTATTCTTTCAAGTTTGTTTAACAAACATGTAAATAGGAGATGGTAAGGCATTAGCATAAACTTCAATTTGAAGTTCCTTCATTGGTTTTGTATCTACTTTAAACTTATTTATGACTATGGTAAACCTTTCCTCAAAGTTATTAACTCTTACTTTTGGACCCATTACTAACAAGGGAAATTTTCCCATCAACACTCCTATGATGGCTTCTTCCCCAATTTTATCTAGAAAAATCCTTTTGAAAATGACCCCAATTCATTATTGATCCAAATTGTAAATTGAAGTACTAAGTTGAGGCTTTGTTTTCGAAGGTATAAGGGAAATGATAACATAATACATCTTCAAGTTCTATGTTCATTAGTTTTATAACCAAAATAAAATTCTTAATATGATATTCTAGTGGTATAGATAGGTAAAGGTCATACTTAGGTAAAGGTTTCTCTAGATGCTTATGTAAGTTATGCTTTTTTCCAAGAAATGCCACATCGTCTTTGGATAACCAGGGTTGATTTTTGTTTTGATTGTTTTCCATGTTTGAAAATATAGACATAGTTTCTAATTTTTCTAATTTGATTTTGATTCAGAGTGACTTCTAGAATATTTATTTTCTATAGGATATGGAGTAGGATTAGGGTCTAGAGAAATTAGGTTCAAAGGTTGAGAAATTTCTTGAAGTGTTAATTTTAACAAATATCTATAGTGTGTACTAGGGTTCTATCCCTATTTTGACCCAAGGGGGCATATATTGGGCTAAATGTATATGATATGACCCTAAGGGGGGAACGTATGGGTTAAAATTATATGTAATAGTGGTCAACGTACTAAATAGACCAAATGTGCAATGATGTTTTAAGGATTTATTGTGTAACTAATGTCTCTTATCTATCGTGGATTTGTGTTTCATGCTCATATATTGTGTACATTTTCTGTAATCTAATTTATTATGTTATCTTGAGTATTTTTTACATAACAATATCAGGTGTGTGTAACACTCTAGGTGGCACATGTTTTTCATGGAATTAATGGAGCAATGGGAAAATAACTAATCTATCTATAATATGCCCATGTTATTCATTTGAAATAATTTACTTTCTTGTTTGATACCATGTAAGGTATTTTAGCTTCATAATCAAGATTATGTTCAATGTTCTCCAAATCATGGAAATTGGGTTGGTCAGGAGATATTTTAGGATTTGTATTTTCACTTTCAGTATGTGGTTTGCTAGTAGATGACCCATTTTTTGGAATTGAATCAGGCATACAATGTCAACCCTATTTATAGAACCAAATTTGTTGATGGGGTGAAATTATCAAGTGTCAACATCAAGTTTTTTCCACACCAAACATGAAAGCATCTAATTGGGCCTCTTTTTTGGGTTAAACCCCTGTTGTTGATACGTGGGTATTTTTCCCTATCAACAAATCCTAAGGACTCCTAAGGAAATTGAACCTAAACCCTAAATTCATCCTCCTTAGAGAAGAGAACATGACCTCCATATAAGAGATTCTAGGAAATTTACGAGCTAAGGTAATTGACAAACTCCTAAAGTGGAGTTAGTACGTGAAACAAAAGTGGAGTTACTATGTGAAAAAAATGAGCATGTTTATGGTGATTAAACTATGCCACCTATGTTCATTTGTCACCATATGGGAAAAATGTTGTGTGGAAAATTGTGAAGTTCTAGTTATAATTGACTTGAGATTTTGAATTTGTTTTTTTTTGTTAAGAGAAATGCTTTCCTAAACTTTCCTTTTGATTTATGTTGATTGGTGTGATACCAAATCTATCATAGTAATTAAGAGAAAGATATTCTTTTTATATGGTTTCGTATTGTTAGAATTTTCTTAACATACAAATGCCATAAATGAATCATTAGACCAACAAACCCTACTTTTGATGTTGGTAATGAAGGCACATTACATTTCACCAACTACTTTAAATTTGACCCCATGTCTCTATCATTTCACAATTTGACCCCATGTCTCTATCATTTGATCCACAAATAATGATCCATGCACATATCCTCTACCCTCATCTCCTCAAAACTCCCAACCTATTTTTGGTAATTCTTACGAACTCTTTACCTTAAACTATTTTCCCACCTTCGTACTCCCGTTCCATTAGGTGACATTAGCATTGCTTAAATCTTGGTAAAACATGAGAAGGGAACATAAATTTATCCCTAAAAGAATGAGGATAGGGATAGGTTATCCCTATTAATATTGATGGATGATGGATAGTTATTCTTACATCCCAAACAAAATATCAATGTCCAAACTAAAGAACATTCATGCATTATTTACATTGCTGATGTGCACTAATCAACAATATCCTTGTGTTATTATTATGCATATCCCTTAATGCAATTTTCAATATAAAGACCTTTATAAAAATGTTATATTTTCCTCTCATAGACTTTAAAAATTCACCTCTTAAAATCTCTTTCCATCCAATCATATATGAGTATGTATCATTTGTTTATATTAGCTCCCTTTCCCACTAGCACTTCACAAATCCTATATAGAACCCTCAACATAACAACCATGTCTCAAAAGGGGAATTGAAAATGTTCTTCCAGATGTTATGATATTTTATCGTTTGATACATTTCTTCTTCCACTCACTATTATCATAATTTGCTCGCCATCATTGAGTCTTCCACAATAAATTCCATCAATTGTAAACCATGATTTTGTTTTCTATCTTTGAAACACGTGTTTTCTTTCCTTAGTAAAAAATAAAAATAATTTACTTTTTGTCCCCTTTTCACTCTTATTTCACTTTTCCTTATGAATTCAATGGGTCTTATTTCCCTTATAATGCATGATGATGGACCCTATTTTGTGAAAACAACATACTACATTTTTCATCCTCTCAAACAAATGTATGATGGACCCTATTTTGCTTTTTTCTTTCCAAGGCTCTCTTTTTTACTCACTTTCCTGTTACACCTCGACTCGAATGAAATTCATAATAAGGATTTATATTTTATGAAAATGGACCTTCTATAAAACAAATTCTCACATTATCACATCATGTTGTGAATTTATCTAGGTTCCCTTCAAACTTATTGTTTCCCCCTCTCAATCTAAATCACACAAAACCCTTTTTAGAGCTATATTTTGTGTTTAAAGGGAATTTTCCTTCATTAATTTATTGCTTTGTGGTCTTTCTTAATCTCTCATGAGTATTAGTTAACTCCTTTCCTTCATTTTTTCATTTTTTTTAGCCCCTCTATGTCTAAATATTTTGACCCTATGGTGCTAGTTTTAAATGCAATTTTTGTATATGGTTAATTGATTTGAAAATCCTTAGATACCACTTACTCATTTAAAATATACATGTTAGCATATAACTTGATTCATAATTAATTTCTTGATCATATTAAGGTGATTTGCATAAATTTATGATGTGCTTCTTATCCAAAAACTCATAAACTAATGATTAATTTGAAGAATTATGAGATAGCACAGTAGAAAATAAAAGAACTCAAATATTCAATGTTGATGACATATATTACTTCATATCCAAGTCCCCTTTAAATAGTGAGACTGCTCTTCATAATATCAAAATGTCAAATTACATTACAACATGGATTTGCAAAAGCCAATTTGAAGGAGTCTCTTTAATTCCACTGCACAAACTCATTAAATGAATTTATCATTGAATTCCTTACGAAATTATGAGAAAAATGAGTATAAAGTTGACCATATTCTGAACTGGCTCAATTTTACCCTTTTTGCACGCCAAACGATGCCATATGATGCTCATTAATAGAAATTTGGACTAAGAATTTTAAAAATGACCTCTTAGAACAAAACTAACATCACTATTGAACTCCTCTTGGAAAAATGAGAAAAATGAGTATAAAGTTCACTACATTTGGACAAAGTACCTCATGGCACACAAATCTATGCAACACATAAAATTAGCTTCTCTTTGGCACACACTCCAATGCCCTTGTACAATACCTCTGTCTTAGGATCCATGCATCCTCGAAATTTTTTGCTATCTCAGAATCTATGCCCATAAATGTTGAAATAATGTAACTGCAAAGTGTATTCTTATTATTATTTGATATATTATTCATTGGATCAATCCCCATTGTGGATTGATCATGTTGGCTATTGTAAAAGGACCAAATCCCCTTTTGTGGATTGGTCATAATGTAATTGTAATAGGCAGAAAGAAAAGTCGGCCCCATAATATATTAAAGAGGCCTCGAAATATAATAAAGGTGGTTATAACCACCCATATTAAGAAGTCGGCCCTACCAGTGAAGAGACACTCATATTAAGAAGTCGGCCCTACCAGTGAAGAGACACTTTACACGTGCCAGAGTTTCAGAACTGCAGTTGGAGAAGAGAGAGAGAGAATGGCGTATCTTTGGGAGAGGATATTCTTTATTAGCTTAAGTTATCTCTTAGCATTGTATTGGGTATCTATAATAAGGAAGTTTTGCTAGGTTTTCTTCCCCTAGAGGGTTTCCCAAGATAAATTATGTGTCTCTTGTGATTGAGTATTTCTCAATGATCTTGTATTATACTATTGTTATCTATTAAAATGCAAAGAACTATAATAATGGTTTAAACATTAACATGGTATCAGAGCCAAGTTGAAGAAAGCATCTTTCACAAGAGTGAAAAACGTCACGGTTGTCGTACATGCAAATTAGGGATTTTTGATGGTGAAGCTTTCCAGGCCTAAAACCATCTAGAAAAGTGCGCCCTCCCCCAAGTATTAGTTTGGCACTCTCAGTGCACCTTTTTAGTGGCTAGATCTCCCAGAAAGTGAAACCCTTATTTCACAAAGTACCAGAAAACCAAAAAACTAGAGTACCAGAAGTACCAGAAGTACCAGAAAACCAGAAGCACCAGTCCAAAAATTTGTAGATCAAGTTTGAGGGGGTAAAAGTTGGATTTTCAGAAATCTGACTGCACCATCTTACTCACCTCAACTCAGTGCATCTATCCCCTGGATCGGAATTTCAAATTTTGAAGTTTGAAACATTAGGGTTTTTCTCATAAAACCCTAAGTTGTAGTTGCAGTTGCAGTCTTAGAACCAGTTGTAGTTGCAGTACCAATAGCAGTTGTAGTCGTACTGCCAGTTGCAGTCACCCTTGAAGTTTTTAAGAGTTGGTAATGATTACCGTTGTTGCCAGATGATGCCACTACCTAGAAATGATATCAGAGGTATGTACTCACATATGTTTAAATGGTTAAACTTTAAAGAGTATTTGTAGGAGAAGGGATCTCTTTCCATAGATATAGAAGGATCTCAAGATCCAACATATTCAGAAGAACAATGTAACTCAGGTTTGATTATTCTGATGTGTTGAAGCTATGATCAAATTATTAGATGGATTAAAGTAGAGATCATAGAGTTTATTCTCTAACCTAACCTTCTGTCAAGATAGCGTATTATCTCAGTACAGAAGACATGTTGAAGAAATCACTCGTCACTTGAGGCAAGGAGACTTGGAAGAAAAGCACTCATTCCTGAGGACAAGGCTCCAAGTTTGATTAATCAAGTTAATAATATTCAAAGGTGTTAACGCTTTGTAATTTCTCAGGATGAGGGAGAAATTGACAGAGGTAACTGTTTCAACTGCTTGGAGTCTTGGATCTAGCCCTCCAATACTCAGAGAGGGCTCTCTCTGTATGATTTAGCTTGGTTTGGAATATGATATTAAGATAGTTGTGAAGGATTCGGGTTTTTGGTTTTTAAATGGTTGGGTTGGGACAACAAGGAGGACCATTGGGCAAATGGGGTCTACACTTAAATATATTACTCACTCTTAGATCTAGACAAATCTCCTACACAGGGCAAGGTAGTGGAAATGTTGGATTGAATTAAGTTTTAATGGTGTTGATTGAGGAAGAAATAGGGGAGGAAAAATCCAAGCAAAGGAGCAATTAAGAATTCCTAAATTGAGCTTTTAGAAGAGAAACATAAAGATTATCAAGAACCAGATGTAGAGTATTTTTCTAATAAATTCCGCTCTATTAATTTTTCTTTGACAATAAGAATTTGAAAACAAATGAAATGATAACTGGAAAAACACATAATAGAGAAAAGAAATGCCACCAACACCTCAACACAGGAATCCTGTCAATAGCTTTCCTATTACTGATCGATCATTTCAAGATTACAGAAAAAAGATTTCTGGAATGGAAAAGCCCATAGTCCAGCAAAGAAAAATACTTCCTCTCAGGTCAAACCCTCCTCTATTGCAAAATCACTACCTTTTTATAATGAAACAGTCCCTCTACTCATTTATTCGCTAGCCAATAAATTCTAACAGAATCAAAACAAAGAATACCAAAAATAAAGTTGTTAAAGCTCGGATTGTTGGATATTTGTTGGAGTCAAATATTCTTATACTAGAAATGATTTAAACCATCATCTTCCACTTGTAAATTTGGATATCTTTCGACTGCCATTTGTGCCCCAAGTGCCACCTTGAAATCTGGAAAATTGATTTTCTGCCACATATTCTGGAGATGATATTTTACTGGATGGCTTTGCTCCTGTAAAGTCTCAACCATAATTTAAATTCCCAAATATGTTCCCTAAAATCTTGTAATAGTAAATGCTTCAAATATCTCAATTCGACAGTGGTGTATTTCACATCAGGGTAAAGCTAACTGCCCTCTGCACCATCAGGTCCAATTTCAAAATTTGTTTGATCCCCTTTCACGAAAATAGAGTGATTGATTGCTATGACAATATTAGATGGGAATGGTGTCTCTGCAATTAATTTGACAACCTGCTCCTCGGAGATATAGACCTTTTCTAGAGTCTCACCAATCTTCTTTTCCCAAAGAGCCACAAGCTCATTGAAGGACAAAGTGTTGGCAGGAAGTCTCAAGTATAAGCTCTTGTTCAAAGTTTTGGGATCGTCCACTGCCTTGATTGTGAATGTTCCAACGTCTTCCTCCTTCACATACACAACTTAGCATTTCCATCTCCAAGAATGACAACTTTATCCCTTGGAGGAGTTGTAAGGCTAGCCTGTGCTAGCGTTGGAATGAAATACCCAACAAAATAGTTGTTGGAGACGTATGTATAAGGAATTCCCTCTACCTCGATTTTCCCTACGAACTTTGGCTTTCAGGTCAAATATACTCTTTGCAGGCTCCACTGCATGGACGTCATCAACATCATTCCCAAACTTAGATGGAAAAAACCTCTTGATGGTTCCAACTTCTTTAATATCCTTGATAATATTTAATTGACTGGCTATTTGTTCTCCTCCTACTGTGGAGATTACTACATCCACCTTCTTCACTGCCTCCATAAGTCTTGCATGGTCCTCTAATGATCCATTGAGTATGTTAGCTCCTGAAGCCTTGAAAGAGTCCAGAGGCTGAGCTTTCTCAGGCTTAGAAGAAGCCATGGCATCTCTGATGAGAAGGAAGGTGGGATGGCCCAGAGCAAGGCTGGCTTTGAAAACATGGCAACCAATGTAGCCTGTTGCTCCAATTATCAAAATCCTGCTGATGCTTCCCATGTTTGCCTTCAAATTCAATGGTATTACAATAATGCTAACATAAAGGAGTCATATCTGCTAAGAGATAGACCAAACAAATGTACGATTTCCTTCAAAACTGAATGTGATGCCTCGAAATGCTGGATTTGTGGATTCTGCTCCTGAAAAATTGGGATGCCCTGTGGCTACCAAATTGTCATGAACACATCACTTTGATCACATACAATATAGTCAAGAGCATCCATATGAGAAGAATACAAAGAAAATGCTTCCAACTCCTTTCTATTTGACAGAGTGTCCTTAGTGTAGAAGTTTGGAAAAAGGACTTTTAATGGTCTTAATGTTTCTTCTCCTCCATAAACTTCTCCAGATGCAACATAGTGATATGAATCATTGCCAAAACCTAAAGCCCGCAACATTAAGCCCACTTCTTCAAGAGTTAAAGGGCATTTCCTATGTCGACGCTCTTGGTCACAATATGCTTTAGAAAATGTTTTCCATAGCTCACGGATTTCTCCAATCCACTTTTTTCCTTGTCTTCTCCACCATAGTAACGCCATGAGAATGCAAGCATATCAGGCTCAAAACCTCAAGTGAACTGCAAGGAATCGCCTACTTTTCCTCCTCATTCTGTTGACTAGAATTTGGCCCATCTCCAAAAATGCGCATTGCAATGCGTGGTAATTCACTCTTCTTTGTAGAACTGGAAGAACTCTAGTTTTATAGAAATGTGGTGTAGATTTTCTGGGCGCACGTATTAAATATGGTATATCAATCTCTTTAGGAAGGTGGGATCCTCCTCCATGTGACTTTGTGTTGGAGCTTGGGTACTAGCTTTGAGTTGATATGGTGGCTCGATTTCATATGTTGTTGTTAACCTGTGTCTTGTGTGTTGATCACTGCAGGTGCGTGGCTCGAGGACAGAAGATTGGCCTTCGGGCCCAAAATTTTGGCAAAATTTTAAATTAAATAAAACCCTACTATAAAGCTCGAGAGTCTATAATAAGAAAATGGCCAAGAAACATAGGTCCCAAGAACTTTCAAGGCTTCGAAATTACAAATAAAACCAAGGCTCCAAGAAACTATTTGGATCCAATATATAAAGAAAACGCCCAATTTTGTTTCAGTAAGGAAACACTATCATAAAGAAACTTTGTACCAAAGCCATAATCTTTCTTAAACCACATTCATTGATGAAGGATTTTGCCAAAATAGATCTAGGAACATGACATGTAGCCATCATTTGTTCTATGACATCAATGGAGAAGACATCTTTGGAGAGGTGTTGATAGCCTTTTGTCAACTTTGCATTTTCAATATGGGCCATGTGCAATCTTCTTTATGCCTGAAATGGATATTAGTCAGAATACTGATTTCCTATAATTTATAGGATCATAACAAAAGGTACACATGACAAGTTGATGACTATAGTTGAGATATCAGTCTTTGTAAAGTATCATACTTGATAGCATGTGATCATATAGAGGTAAATGCTTAGCGTAATCATTTCTCTGATACAACTAACACCTCCTCTAGGAAGAATCTTGTGTGTTAGTTCTAGGTTTCCATGGAGGAATGTTTGATCACAACACTATGAGAGTGTTGACCTCATTTCGTATTGTATTCCTTACCTTTAATATTTTCTTCAGACAAATTACAAGTGATAGCTCTAAAGGAGCTACTTTGATGATTGTTCGTGCTATTGCTTTATATTATCAAAAGGATATTATTCTTTCTTGTTGTTTTGTTGACCTTGCTCCAGGTCACAGGTAATAACCCTGAGGAAGCTATAGTGAAGGTTGCATAAGGCAACGTGCTAAAGGAGATACCATAAATGAAGAAATCATCATTGGAAAAGAAGAAGGTGGCTTGTATAAGCTAAAGGGTCACTCAGAAGCTGCGATGACCCATGCCATTGAGAATCCATGTGAACTTTGGCATAGAAGAATAGATCACATTAACTACAAGGTGCTACCATACATATGCAAAGCGGTCACAGGTTTACCAGAACTCAAGGTTGACCATGAAGGCGTATGCAATGGATGTGTGCAAGGGAAGAACATCAAGAACCCTTTTCCGAAGAGAGACATCAAAGCAGAAGGAGTCCTAGAGCTCATTCATTCAGACGTATGTGGCTCAATGTCATCGTCCTCCATTAGTGGCAAGTTCAAGGAATTCAAAGCCTTGATAGAGAACCTTTCCGATAGAAAGATCAAGATACTCACGTCAGATAATGGAGGAGAATATACCTCAAAAGAGTTCGTGAGCTTCTGAAAAGATGTTGGGATGAAGAGGGAACTCACAACTCCCTATAATCCTCAAAAAAATGGTGTAGCTAAACGAAAGAACAGAACGATAATGAAAGCTATGAAGACTATGATCCATGATCAAGATCTTCCAATTTGCTCATGGGAAGAAGCAACAATGACAGTCGTTTATGTGCAAAACAGATTGTCCCATAGTGCACTTGGGTTCAAGACCCCGGAAGAGATGTTCACCGGAAAGAAGCCAGAGGTAAGCCATCTCAAATATTTGGCTGCCCAGTATTTATACATATACCGAAAGAGAAAATAAACAAGCTGGAACCCTCAGGAAAGAAGGGAATATTTGTGGAATATTGTGAGGTCTCTAAGGCCTTCAAGATCTATATACCAGGTCACCATCACATTGAGATCAACAGGGATGTGACCTTTGATGAAGATGTAGCACTCAAGAAATCAAGAATATGTCAGCTTGAAGAAGTATGTGAAGAGAAACCTGTAATCCCCAAAACTGCAGAATCAGTGAGGGAGGTTCCCAGAACTACAGAACTAGTGAGGGAAGACATAGTTTCCCCTGATGGGGAAATTCCAGAAGATCATGACATGGTAGAATTTTAAGAACCACCTCAGATGACGATCCTCCATAAAAGAAAGCCATCTTGGGATATAGAGCTCATTCAGGATGGAGAGAATTATGGTGTTCCCCAAGGAACCACGAGACAGGTGAAAAGACCAAATCCATTATCCAGTTATACGTCTTTGATGTGTGACCTCCTAGAGAAGGAGCCTATGTGATTTGAAGAAGCCATTCAGATGAAATAATGGGCAGATGCCATGACAGAGGAATACCAATCCATAATAAATAATGATGTATGGAAAATAGTTCCCAGACCAAAGAGAAAAGACGTGGTATCCTCCAAATGGATCTTAAAAATAAAACATGTTGTTGATGGAAGTATTGAGAAGTATAAAGAAAGATTTGTCGATCTTGGATTTTCTCAAAAGGAAGGCATTGACTATGAAGAGACATTCTCTCCTGTAGCCAGATACACTTCGATCAGAACCATGATAGCCCTTACAGCTAAGATGAAGTGGAAGTTGCACCAGATGGACGTAAAGACAGCCTTCCTAAATGGTGTCATTGAAGAGGAAGTGTATATAGAGCAACCTCAAGGATTTGAAGTTGAAGACAGGAAGTCTCATGTCTGCAGGTTGAAGAAATCATTATACGGATTGAAGCAAGATCCTAGAGCTTGGTTTGGCCAGATAGACAGTTTCCTGATGAGCTTGGGATTTACCAAGAGTAAGGTAGATTCTAACCTCTACTTCAAGGTTATGAACGATGAGCCAGTGATATTACTACTATATGTGGATGACTTATTCTTAATCGGAGAAGAAAATCTCATCACTGAATGTAAGAAGAGACTTGCCTCATAATTTGAAATGAAAGACCTTGGCCTAATGCACTATTTCTTAGGTCTCGAGGTATGGAAGAGTCCAAAGAGGATCTTCCTTAACCAAGGGAAGTATGCAATCAAAATCCTGAAGAGATTCGACATGTTGGAATGCAAGTCCATGAATACACCCATCGAAGCGAAGCTGAATATGTTGGTCGAGACTTCGTCAGAATTGATTGATGCCACGTTGTACAGACAGATTATTGGATTGTTGATGTACCTGACGAACACTAGACCAGACATTTTTTTTTTCATGAACACCTTGAATCAGTTTCTGGTAGAACCCAAACATGTTCACCTGGTGGTTGCAAAACATGTGATGAGGTACCTTAAGGGTACAATAGATTGTGGTCTTAGCCATAATGGAGATAATGATTTCACATTGAGTGGATATACTGATGCAGATTGGGAAGGAAGTTTTTCTGATAGGAAAAGCACTTCAAGATGTTGTTTCAGTTTGGCATCAACCATGATCTCATGACAGAGTAGCAAACAATCCAACATTGCTCTTAGCACAATGAAATCATAATTCATTGTTGCATGTTCTTCCAGCTATGAAGCTATATGGCTTCAAAAGTTGTTGACCGGTCTATTTTACCTAGAGATGGAAGCAACCACAATCCCATGTGACAACTAGAGCTTCATAAAGATGACATAGAATCATGTATTCCATGACAGGTCGAAGCACATAGAGATTCATTATCATTACATCTATGACATGGTGCAGAGAGGAGCCTTAAATATCCAGTACGTTAGCATGGATGAACAGGTTGCTGATGTGTTGACCAAGACTCCATCTCATGTAAAGTTTGAGCAATTTCGAGATAAGATTAGTATAGTCTGAAATAACCTTCCTCGAAAGGGGGAGTAGTTGTTGTGATGAGACATCTCTTGCGTCCAGCTTCAATGTTGTGACATAACGAAAGAATATGTGATGAGACTAGTACTGTGCTTCTAGATTGACATCTATGACGTAAATCTAGTCTAGTATCTTGCTTCCAACCTGATGGTTGTGACGCAAAACAAGAAGATGTGATGAGACTAGTACTGTGCTTCCGGATTGACAACTGTGACGTAAAGCCAATCTAGTATCCTGCTTCCATCTTGATTGCTGTGACATAAAGCAGGATGAGTTTCTTACTTCCAGCTTGACTGTTGTGATGTAAAGCAAGACGAGCACTGTGCTTCCAGCCTTACAACTGTAATGTAAAGCCAATCCACTATTATGATGATGATCCAGCCTCGTGTTGTGATGATGATGTATTAGTTTTATACTAATACATATTGATGCAGAGGATGATTGCATTCCTTTGAGAGTGACGATGTTGCCGATGAAGAAAACTTTTGATGATTTATAGATACGCCAGTCAATGTTCCAAGATGATATTGATGATGTTTTCCTCCCACCCACTTGATGATGTTGATGATGTTGTCCTCTCTCTCTCGCCTGATGTTGTTGAAGAATACCCTTCTTGTTAAGGGGG
>CBVK0100580859.1:0-18431 GCA_900067695.1 Picea abies | reverse complement strand
CGCTTGCCTGCACATACTGTGTATCAGCTCGAAGTTTACCAACCCTGGTTGACAATTTAGTGTTTCAGGTCACTTAAAAGCTTCAATTTAGCAGCCTGACAAGTTCCACCGGTCACAGTTCCACATGTCATAGTTCTACAGGGCGTCATTCTAGAGGTCATAGTTCCAGAGGGGATAGTTCCACAAGTCACTGTTCCACAGGTCATAGTTCCAGAGGGCGTAGTTCCACAGGTCATAGTTCCAGAGGGCATAGTTCCAAAGGTCATAGTTCCACAGGTCATAGTTCTAGAGGGCGTAGTTCCATGGGTCATAGTTCTAGAGGTCATAGTTTCCGAGGGTGTAGTTCCAGAGGTCATAGTTACACAGGTCATAGTTCCATAGGTCACAGTTCCACAGGTCATAGTTCTACAGGTCGTAGTTCTAGAGGTCATAGTTCCAGAGGTCATAGTTCCAGAGGGCACAGTTCCACAAGTCTCAGTTCCACATGTCATAGTTCCAGAGGGCATAGTTCCAAGGGTCATAGTGCAAGAGGGGGTAGTTCCAGACTTCATAGTTCCAGAGGGCATAGTTCCACGGGTCCTATTTCTAGAGGGCGTAGTTCCATAGGTCATAGTTCCATAGGGCGTAGTTCCACAGGTCATAGTTCCAGAGGTCATAGTTCCAGAGAGTGTAGTTCCATAGGTCATATTTCTAGAGGGCGTAGTTCCACAGGTCATACTTCCAGAGGGCATAGTTCCCTAGGTCATAGTTCCAGAGGGCGTAGTTCCACAAGTTGTAGTTCCATAGGTCATAGTTCTACAGGGCGTAGTTCTAGAGGTCATAGTTCCAGAGGGCATAGTTCCATAGGTCATAGTTCCAGAGGGCGTAGTTTGAGGACTATGACTTGTGGAACTATGACCTGTGGAATTGTGACCCATGGAACTATGACCCGTGGAACTAGGACCTCTAGAATTATGACCTATGCAACTATGAACTCTATAACTATGACCCCATGAACTATGACCCATGGAATTATGACCTTTGGAACTACTCCCTTTGGAACTTTGAACTCTGAAACTATGACCCGTGGAACTATGACCTCTAGAACTATGCCCCCTGGAACTTTGACCTATGGAACTATGACCCTAGTAACTATGACCTATGGAACTATGACCTATGGAACTGTGACCCAAGGAACTATGACCTGTGGAACTATGATCTCTGGAACTGTGACCACAGGAACTATTACCTGTGGAACTATGAACTCTAGAACTATGACCTGTGGAATGACCCCAAGAACTATGACCTATGGAACTATGACCTCGAGAGATATGACCTGTGGAAATACCTCTGGAAATATGACCCCAAAAACTATGACTAGTGGAACTATGACCTCTAGAACTATGACCCCGAGAATAATGACCTATGGAACTATGGCCTATGGAACTGTGACCCCAAGAACTATGACCTGTGGAACTATGACCTCTTGAACTGTGACCCCAGGAACTATGACCCAGGAAAAATAATCACATTGTGGATTAACTTCTTGTTTATCGTCGTATCCTACAAGGATTTTTAAACAATCTTCATGCACATTCCTAAAAAAAACCATGTTCAACTCTCTGAATTTAGCATGAACAAATCCATGTTCAACTCTTCCAATTTAGCTTGAACAAATCCATGTTCATCTTTTCGAATTAAATCAATACATTTTATTTGTTGTACTTATATCGTGAAAATGGATCCTCAATTAACTAAAGGAAACATTGATGTATGGAAGGAAGTTGCTAAGACTTTAAACCACAGACGCTCTAGTCATTTTCAAACAACAAATTGACACAAATATTTTAAATTCAATACACACAACAACTTCAACTATTTATTCAAAAAATTGTTGAGTATAAAACTAATTACACAAATTGAAGCCCCCATTAACCCAAATAACAGCATTACCTCATTACCTGTAGGTTCAACAATGTTCTTCAAAAGTTCCTTTGTTCTTCAACTATTTTTCAAGGTTTTGGATATAAATGTTTCAAGTTTGGTGGAGGAAAAAGATACTACAAGGACAAAAAAGGGTATAAATCTAGCACTTTGTATGTTGAGGCATCTTGAAAAGAAACGAATCCAAATATCTTGTGGATGCCCTAATGTATCTCTTTTTCTTGGAACATTTGCATCAAATTAATTATAACTAGACGCTTTGTCACATTCTCCTGCAATTCTTTGGATGAGTAGTTTTCTAGAACATCTCAAGTATCCAATAAGTATCTAAAGGGGTCCAACGACCTACCTCAAAGTGAAAAACACTAACACTCTTTATTATTGTTTAAGGGTTGCTTATTGTTGCTTAGAACTGAAAATATTTGAATATACTATGATGTTGGTATTCATTGCATTAGTTGCAAGCATTTTAAGACATTATTGACACTTTTCATCTCTGGTAACCAAAGGAAATCATAGGGAGTTCAATGACGTTTCCAAATTTTGAACGTTGTCATCTCTTGAGGGTCTTTTCCAAGGTCTGCTTAATATCATAAACTATAGAATACATAGTGTGTAAGTGAGGGTGGTATAATTATTCCCTAGGCTACATTTTAGCAGTTTATTACTTTATATAACTCTTTCTAACATATCGATGTCAAAAACATGCCAATGACCTTACAAAAGTGCTTATTGTTTCTCTTTTTCATGATTGTCTAAGCATTGGTTCACTGTCTAAAATTTGTAATTTGAGTCTCAAGTAACATTGATGGTGGATGTTAGTCAAAGTTAATTTTTTCTAGGGTTTAAAGATAATACTTGTAAACAAATGTGACAAGAACTTGATGCAAAATCTATCATTATTTAGCATTATAGATTGGCACTAATTTGAGAAAAGGTTTAACATGGTAATATTTTAAACTTGTAACATCTAGTGTATTTCACTATCATATCACATAGTTTAAATATCTCCTTTTGCAATATATAGTGCTTAGACATGATCATGCGTTATCAACATTATTTATGATAAACATTTGATGCACCTATAATTAATCAAATCTTCTCATTGATTACTGTGCCACTAGTCCAAAACACTTCATAATTGCATTAACTTCGATGGTGATCTATGGTTTGGATGCTCTCATTTATCTTGTTGTCCTAGTGGTATATTTCATGGTATGAGATAATTTTATGCTCAAAACTAAACCTATCAAGTTACTCAATTAAGAAAAATCTATCATTGGTTATTATGTTTTGAATGGTCTAAACAAGTACACACTTTGTGCAATTTGATTGGTAAAAAATTGGCATTTCATTTGTTGGATGGTAAATGGTGAATGGTACATGGTTATGATACATTGATATTTCGTAATTGGATGCAATACAAACATTTTAAGTTCCAAGTATATTTAAAGTGAGCATTGTTGTTTGTGTTGTATTCTCTCCAAGCTCATTTTCAATTGTCTTATCTCGTACTTAATGTGTTTTACCCCTAAGAGAAGATAGAGATCCTAAGTCAAACCAAGTCCTAAGGATTCCCCATACAAATAAAAAGACATTAATTAATTTTAATCCCCTTAGGGAAATGCTCCCTAGGTTAGAAACCCTAGCCTTAAAGCGTAGAGGCAAGGCCACTAAGGTGACAGTTGCCAATCTATTGCCCCAAGATCTCCTTTACAGGGTAGGGACTATCCCTTAGCAAGATTTTTAGTGGTAGCAAGGAATATTCTGGATTCATTGAGAGGTACAATCCTCGAGCGAAAACCATTGGGTTATTGATTACAACTTAAGAGACTTATAAAGCAAATAAATTGTAGAGGTCAAACCTTTGACTTGAATCAAAACATGAATGTGTTGAGAAAATTCCACATCCCTAAAAAAATTGATTTTAAATATACACGCAAATATTTAAAAATAATGTCATAGGATATGGAAATCCAAAAAAAAACTTAAGATAGGTGCATTAGAGTCACTCCCCGCCAACAATCATGAGATTGTTTCATGAAATCCACACTTAAAAGTAGAATAATTCTTTTACCATGCTTGATTACACACATACTTCAAGTACACATCTATACCAAGCAATGGAGCATGCATAAAAACACACATTAAATATTTATTAGATCCAAAACAAGAAGTCACAACACAACACCAAAGCTTAGTCAAATGCTATGTTGAAGATAAGACAAAATCATCCCAAGTGATTAATTTCAGAATATACAAATTTCATATTTTTTCATTGTGACAAGGAAATCCCATCCTCAACACCCACACACGTTGATGACCAACTCACAACTCAAATAGGTACCTTGTGCCTACCAAACACTCAAGGTAGTGTTACTTCTTAATTATGTACAAGACACAAGACACCATTGTTAGATGTCTAGTACTCAAATAAATTGAATATAATATATAGTTGAATAATTACAATAGTGGTGATTACGACATATTATAAGTGAACTTAGAATACCTAATCTTAACTCCAACTCTACCAACCACTATGAGCTCTAATTAGAAATCCACTAATAATGTACAAAAAAGACATTAATCATTGCTCAAAGCTAGCTAAGTCAAAATCAACCACTACACTAACCATTGATATAAAATGAGTTATAAATATCTTTTATGGCCAATAATAAACCATAAAATTGATCTTAAACTAAAGAGAACTCAATAATTAAATCTACTCAACCCCAACCAATACGCTCTTTCACAAGAGTGGAGTTGACAAGAAAGACATACCACGCTAAAAGAACGCTAAAAGAAGAAAGAAAAAAATAATGCATTGAAAAAAAGGAAAAAAAAATAATAAACACATAACATGAATGAATGAGTAGTATTGAGGTTCACAAGAATAAAATGAAATTCACTATAAACCTTGAAAAAAAGGTTGAACAATTAAATAGTATATAATGATAGGTTAAATTTCAACCTTAACTTTCTCTTCAATGTAAATTTTGTCTTCCAAGTTAAAAACAATGTTAACTTAACTGTTGTTAATTTATTAAAAAAATTCAAATTTCTATAAGTGTTAATTTTTTCTAAGCAATGTTTTACTTTTAACTGCAATGTGTAAACATTGCATAGTAAAAGAACCTTCCAACTAAATATAACTTCACTCTATAAAATAGTTGACCAATTAACAAGGTTTAGCCACCTTGTTATAAAAAAGCATCTTGTATATTTATGAGAAGTACAAATGCAAAATATAAACACATCCCCAAAAAATAAAAATAAAACTTAATTGTTTCTTGCAAAGCCATGTTTTATAAAAATTAAAATGGATACATAAGGTTGATATGGGTAATATGGCCTGACAACAGTTTCTCCTATTCCTTCTAATTTAGGTGTTGTCTAAGTGTAGGTTTTGTCTTTTTTCGTAGGAATTTAGTCACATAAATATGGAGGAAATAACAATTCTATGTTATTTAAATTGCATTTTTGAATGCATAAATGGATTCAACATACTGAAAAACCCCTAGGCCACTCGGATTATACAATTTTAGCCACTCAAATCTGCAAAGCCAACAAATTCTCACGAAATAATAAACAAAAAATATCCTCTGAAAAAAAAAAAAGCCAAAATGTGTAGAACTTGCCAATGCCATATTACAACTCTCCTCTCTACCTACTGGAATTGTAAATATAATTTGGTTTCTCTTCACATTCTCGAGTTGTATAATTATACAACTACAAAAACAATGTCAAAGGATAAAAAATACTACGTTTGTCACCCAAAAACTCCCTAAAAGAATCAGGCTAAACAAATGTACAAAATGTATTATGTAACAATGAGGCCTAAAACCCCTTCAGTATTCAATTAACAACATATTTTTAATCCATGGCACTTTGATTATGTTAAGGCATCATCTCCACCTTTTCAATCTCCCTACCCTCTCCACTTTCCTCACTATATGAAGAGGGAATAGATCCATAATCAAATGTCAACTCTATTAAAGGTGGGATATTCTCCCTTGCAAAGAGCATGACATGAGGGAATCTAATATCAAGGTGATCATGTAGAACAAAATGCATGAGAATGTTAGAACATGAACTATGCTTTATGAAGGGTGAAACATTCCCAAATTTGTTAGCATCTATTAGAAAGTTTAATGGTGGGAAAGACGGACTGGAACCATCTTGCTATTGTTTCTCACACAAGATGTCATAAACACTCCCCCATTCTGTCCTTTTTTATACATGGGACATATTCACTGTCACTGTGATAAATAGTTGTTTGTTTTGCATCAGGGACCAACTACCTTGTATATTCAGAAATAAAGGCTCTTGCCTCAATTGGATCCGAACACCTTACACCCCATCTCTTATCATTGGTTCTGAATACCTCTAAATGGACATTCAAACCTTTTTGAGTTACTCTATTTTGACAGCTCAGAGGACACCTACACTGCTCATTTCATTCATAGATTAATAGTTTCCCCTTTATACGAATACCATTAGAATTGTATGATATTTTCTTTCCATTTCTCTTAGCACACAAGCAATTAATTGGACCACACCCACCTACACATGCACACCCTTCAGAAGAGTCCAACTACACTAGATAATTCTGGTACCTAAGTGGTCTACTGGTATACTCAAATGGGGTGGCCCTTTTTCATTGTCTACATTGTTAGCAAGAGAGATTGGTAATTTCTCACTCCTTAAGCATATGTCTGAATGAAGAAGACATACTCTTAATAGGGGTTCGGCCTTTCAGAAGATGGTGTTTTTTAAGAATTGATGAACCAAGCTCTGGTTGACCTGGTATCCTCTGAAGCTTGTACTTAAAAATTCCACATCTTGAATGCCTTTTTTCTAACCAAGAGTGTTCAATTTTATAGAGACCACCATAAATATAAATTTTTCCAAGACTCCTACTGTCTTTGACACCGCAAATCACACTGATATCAACTCTATAGTGCATGCTTCGTTCCAAATAAATATTACCTCTCTAGAGATTCTGATCAACACTCTGCTTCTTATCCAATATGAGACTATTTCCTTCTTGCATAGTGTAAATCAACATATCACCTCCATCCACATCATCTTCACAACCACGTGAAGAAATGTTATTGATTGTCACAGGCTCATTCCATTGATTGTTTTGAGAAGTAATGAAATCAATACCAACCTGACTTGGGCCATGTAAACCAATTACAGATATTTCCATGCGAAAATAAAAATGATCACCCACATGAAGACCTAGGACTGAAACTATAAATATTCTACCTCGTTTATCCATTTCCCTCTATCCATCATTATGGTCCCTAAATTTAATTCAGCACAACTTGTTCCTCCACCTTCTTCCTTTCATAATTCATATTCATTCATCAGATTGTGCCACAAGGCATCATATTTCATCGGAGCCTTCCCGACCCATTCCATGTCATCACCATATGACAATGCATTATGTTAAGTGGAACAAACAATCGATATCTCTTTGATATCTCGCTTGTATTTTTTCCAATATGTTGTCATATGTGCAAGCAGATTGCCATGATTTTGTGGCATGGCACATGTTCCAAGCACATTCAGGTCCTTGAAACGACCCAAACTCATAGCAAGAATAGATCTCAATTGATTGACATTAGGTACTTGAGTATTGATACTACAAATATTCATTTTAGGTACAACCCCCCTCTGCATTTTGGCTTATGGAGTAGCTTTCCATTGGTTCTCATAATCGACTTTCTTCAGTACTATTAAGTTAAATAAGTTTTTCAATTTCAAGATTGTAGACTCCAACACCTCTGCTGCATTACCTTTCCCTACTATGACCCCTGCAAAAATTTCACTACTATTTAGTGTCGACTCTGTCACTCTTGCAACATTGCCTCCTACATTGGCCAATTCAGTCATTCCACCCCTATTCTCTGTGATTGTTGTTACATTCACGTTCAAGCTAGTAGCCTCTGCCAGTCCTACAAAATTCCCTCTTCCTTCTTTAGCCCTTACAATCATTTCACTTCCATACTCTTGCTTCAATGTGACCATTCCTACATAATCCCTTTTCCTTCTTTGGCCCTAGCAGTAATTGCACTTCAATACTCTTTCTTCACTGTAACCAGTCCTACAAAATTCACTTTTCCTTCTTTGTCCCTGGAACTGCTTTCACTTACATACCCTTTCTTCACTGTAACCAGTCCTAGAAAATTCCCTTTTCCTTCTTTGGCCCCAGAAATTCTTTCACTTCCATACTCCATCTTCACTGTCACCAATCCTACAGGATTCCCTCCTTGTTCTTTGGCCCCACCACTGATTTCACCTCCACACTTTGTCTTCACTATAGCCAGTGGACTATTATTGGCTTTCAAAGTTGCAGGCTGTACAGGTGGTGCTTTTCTTGGGTTGTTAACTTTCACAGGAAAATTTCCAATAGTATAATAACGCAATTGAAGGTTCCTACCCATTTCAAAACTAGCATCGTTCCCTCTACTTTGACAATGGTCCTGATTAACAGGTGTCAAATTTGAATTCATATTCATGGGAATTTGCATCAACATAGATGCATGTAATGGGCAGGCGTTCTTTCGAGTGCCTACTTCGGATTTTCACTATTCATTGCTTTTCCATTAGTGCTTGCAGTTAAATTCATGGCTCTTTATAGATATGAAGGATTATTCATGAGATCCTTTCCATGACACAGTTTTTGGCAGATGCACAATGCGCCATGTTTTTTAAACCACTTCAAATGCCTCATAGCTTGATTCACATCTATCTCCACGCAAAATCAAAACCTCACTATGGTTAAGTCGACACAAGAGGTTATACTCCTTCCATCCATCTCGTTCTATGAATGATCAGACCGAATATAAATCTAAGTGATACGTGGTTAGTGTGGAGTCATTTGTAGTGAGTGTGACCATGTGAAAAAATGAATGTTTGCAGGCGGGGATTCCTTTTAAGTATGGCTATCCTGGTTGCATTTCAAATTTTGAAAAAAATTAAAACAATAGGGTGGGAAGGGAAAGTTTAAAAAAAATTGAAATGGTGGAGGGAGGGCACGAGCAACAACATTAAAGCGTGCACCTCCCTACGTTAGCTGGCTCAAAAGTCGAAATGCCACGTGGATGACTTTGTTGGCATGGACCAGGCCCGAAATTTCAAATTTTCTTTACTTGTCAAATAGAAATAGAAATAGAAATTTGATGAAGGGTTTTTGTTTTCCATGCCCGTCACTTCATGTTTTATGTAAATTTATGAGTGTACAATTATATGTTAATTTTAGTATTACAAAATTTCATCTAAATTTAAGTTGTAAATTTAAGTTTGTAAATTTTTATTATTATTATATGTTAATTTTACTATTATAATTTTTTATCTTTTCTAAATTTTAAAAATTCAATTTTATGTTAATTTTAACATTACAAATTTTTATTTAAATTTAAATTTGTTCCAATTTTTTATTATTATATGTTAATTTTACTATTATAGTTTTTTATCTTTTCTAAATTTTGGAAATACAATTTTCTATACTAAAAAAACAACAAAACATTCATAATTATAAACCTTAAAAACCCTCTACTAAAATATATCAATTTCATAATAATAAACATGGAAAGTGTTCCCCTAAAATATATCAAATAAAATATTTGCAATAAATGTATGTGAATAATTGAGAATAAAAATATTGTAATGAATAATAATCATAACTTCTACAAAATTCAAATTCCAAAGATATCCATATAAAAATATAAATATATTTATATGAATGTAAAACTATCAATAAAAAATATAAATATATTAAATATATTTATATGAATACAAAAATTCCAATAAAGATTTTATATTAATTAAATTAGTAAACATTTTATATTAACTAAATTAGTAAAAATGTATGCTGCATAAAAATTATTAAAAAACTTTGTGATATCATAAATATACCCTTAAGCCAAGCTATTACTCTGAATTTAAAAAATAACACTATGGTAAATTGCATAAAGGACAAAAAGATCATCTAATCTTGACATTAAATACTGTAGAGTTGTATTCTCAAGGATTCAGATTTGTATTTTTTATTAAGATAAAAAAAAAAATCTATCTGATTCTATTTAATAAGTTAAATTAGAGTGTCAAAAAGTGATCATCAACTTTCAAATATAACCCTCCTCTACATGTAAACCAACTACTAAACTCTCATCAACTTTCAAGTATAACCCTCCTCCACCTCTAAACCAACCACCAAAACCCTCTTCCACCTATAACCCACAACTACTATAACCATCCTCCTACTATAATTTATGACTTGTAATTAAAATAATTAAACGCGAAATCTACTGCTTAAAATATTTTGTACTCGTCAATATTGACATTCCATTGTTGAACCAACTTGTCAAATACGTCTGTAAACTAAAAAAACGTTCCACGGAACGTCAATTTCCAGCAGGACGACACAAACTAATGGTAACATCGTTTGGGGTTGTGGAGGCTCCACCGGCCGAAGTATGTAGTGGGCGGAGTAAGGGATCCATGGTAGTCGGAGTCAGTGATTGACAAAGGTGCATTTTGTTTTCCCTTTAGCCTAGGCCCATAATATATAGTTCCATTAACATGTGTTTCAAATGATAGATAAAAAACACAGTGCGGTTGACAGTTCATGTTTTTCCACCAATATGCTGCTTTCACAAAACAATGTGGGCTATCAAAATTATTGGAGCATATTGACAGATGATTTTACACCATCGATCAATATGCTCCTTCACCATTCTCATGATACAGACACTTCGTCTTAGCTTCTCCGAGAACGAATCATTTAGTGTCAAATAGATTAGATTGTGATGACACTTTTTAACACATTTCTGAAAAACAAGCTAGGAAATAATATTTATTGTTCATAAACTTATGAGGGTCGGATGGGAGATTGATATGACACTTTTTAACACATTTTTGGAAAATAAACTAGGAAATATTTATTGTTAATAAATTTATGGGTGTGGGGGAAGATATTAGGAAAACATATGAAAATATATTTTCACTCTCATCTTTTTATGAAAGTTTCTTTTAATATTTTGCTTAATCTCGTCTTCATAATATTTTTCTCAATCTCATCTTCATATTTATGAAGGTCTCGTGGGTGGAGATATTTGTGAGAAAAGGATGAGATTGACTAGAAAGAGATATTAGGGAAAATATATTTCTTTCTCTATGTTTATAAATGTTTGTCATAATCTCTCCCATAATCCTATAATATGAGGGTGGGAGCACAGAGATATTATTGGCATGTTTTCTCATTCTTTAAGTGTTAATATCATGATGCTCCCAAGAAACCATAAAAAAATTTTAAAAACCCTATTTTTTACTTATAAAATAGGTATCCCATCACCAAGAATATACATTGTTTGGCATTTGGCATTGTTTGACATTTGTCATTGTTTTGTCATTTGACATCACACATTTGGCATTGTTTGGCATTTGTCATTGTTTGTCATTTGACATCATGCTGCATTGTGAGTTGTTATCTTATATGAGTCTTGTGTGAGGAGGGCCAAGGTGTATTGAGTAATCACAATTGAGTGAGGGTTGAGGCACAATGAAGTGTCAGAAGTGAGTGAGGTGCATTGAGGAGCATTACGAGCAGTGAATGGTGACAAACGATGTAAAGGCATCTTGTCACCGTTTGGTCATCTCAGTATTGTGAGCAATAGTGTGGGAATTCATGACTAGCTACCAACATATCTTAGTATTGGGGGTGGAGATATTAGGAAAAACATAGGGTGAGGGAAGATATGAGGGTGGGGGTAAATAACATGTTTTCCCTAATATCTTCCCCTACCCTAACATGACGGCAAGGATGGAGGAAGATATTAGGATGAGAGTAGATAGTATGTTTCTGTAAATATCTCACTGCACCCCCACCCTAATCATCCGCTCCTTTTCAGAGTGGGGGTGGGGCAAGATATTTCCGTAAACATATTATCTACCCCAACCTGCATCCTAATATGAGGGTGGAGGGGGAGGATATGAGGGTGGGGGTGGATATTATGTTTTGGTTAATATCTCCCCCCACCCCTCCATATGTTTTCCCTAATATCTTTCCCTACTCCCGCACCCTCCAAGGAGGGTTAGAGGGTGGGTGTGGGAGGAGATATTAGCAAAAACACATTATCTACCTCGACTTAATATCCCCTCCGCACCCACACCCTCATATTAGGGTGGGGGTAGATAATATGTTTTCACTAATTATAAGGGTGGAGGTAGATGATATGTTTTAACTAATATCTCCCCCAAATCAGAGGGTGGGGGTGGTTAATATGTTTTCGTTAATATCTCCCCCCATCTCCATCCTCATAAATATGTTATGATTTCCCTTGGGGGACAATATTACAAAAAACATCATAACATAGGGTTGGGGGGATATCACGAAAAACATGATAACATTAAGTGGCGGAGGGGTGAGATATTAGAGAAAACATAGCATAGAGTGGGGGTATTACGTTTTTTCTAATATCTCCCCCCATAATAGCATAGGGTGGGCTGGGGTGAAATATCGGAACACGTATAATGTTTTTCTTAATATCTCTCCACCTTCATTGTTTTTCCTAATATCTCATACCACCCCACCCTCATTCCATAATAACATAGGATGGAGGTGGGGTGAGATATTAAGGAAAACATATTATGTTTTCCTTAATATCTGCCTTCACTTCTTATGTTTTCCCTAATATCTCACCCTAGCCCACCCTCATAAATATGTTATGTTTTCTTTGAGAGGAGATTTGGGAAAACATAATATGCTTTCTCTAACATCTCCCCCCGTCAACCCTATGTTACACAATATATATTGGATGTCAACAACAAACTTATATTTGAAGAATTTTATTAAAATTTGACATAGATATATAAGAATTGTGAATTCAATATAAATCCAGTCAACTCTGCTTATTTCGTATAGCTGGATCTCCCACTGCCATATACCATATCAATCAATCATGAATCCAGAGTCAATATCAAACTATAGAACTAGAAAATGACAAACTTAATACATACAACATTTCGAATGTAACCTAGCACGTCACCCCCCTGCCTCTTTCGTCCTTCTTCCGCGATTTCATTAAATGTATTGTAGAAACCCATGAAACATATTTTCATGTCTTGTGGCATTCAATCCACTAGTGATAGATCCCATGTAAAAACAAAGCCAATATATAGTTTAGCGGTCATAAAAATGGTATAGTGACTACTTGACTGAATTTACTTCATAGACTTCATAAGAATAAAAGATTGAATACAAATGCAGAGTGAGTAGCACCTCCGAAGATCTCGAAGCTCTTTTTGGTGTACAGATTGCACATGATTGAAGTCCAATTTCGCTAATTCCAAATATTTTTCGTTGGAAATGTATGGCATCCTGTTCGTAGGAATTACAAAGGGAATCATATGGGAAAGGAAGTTTTATAACGATAAAAAACATTTGAATAGATTATTATTGTTTAATAATATATTTATACACCAATCTTATATTAAAATATAAATAATTAAACAAGCATACTCATCCTCATTGCTGTGAAATTTGTATACAAAAGAAGACAAAAGCCAAAAATATTATATACCTCTCCCCGAATATTCTTTTCAAGAGCCCATTTGTCAAAGGCACCCACATCTTCCAAAACATTCCTCAGATACCTTTCGGTATAGACATGGCACGGACAATGTTGAAGTAAACATATTCGTTCTTAATTATAAATAATAAATAACAATTATAGTAGTGTGTACTTTTCACCTTGTTAAGCTGGTTGCTGGATAGCATAATTTTCAATAAACAATCAATGACAGATTGGAGAGGGGCACATTCTTAGTTGGATAGTATATAATATTTAATAAACTAGTATATTCTTAAGTCTGTGAATGAAAATGTAGAAGTAATTAGAGGGAGGTTTTATATTAATGTTGTTAATTGAGATTATAAATTGTTATTATAAAGATATTGTAATTAAAATGATTGTATTTGAAGTTGGTTCATTATTTTGATGACTTTTGGGTCATGCTCCCAAGGCTTCTCAACTTGTATAAAGGAAACATGGAATGGTTCACCACTTAGTCCATTGAGCGAACAAACAACATTTGACATTGCAACCTTTTACCTCAACCCTTTATGACCACCTAAACATTGTGCCCACTACCATCCATAAGCAAAGACCTTACATAAAACTCCTAAAGCACCATGTATCTTCCCTATGTGAATGTCTCTAAACACATGTTTCTATTTAGTAGAACTAATACATTTAATTATTTTTAAAAGACATCCATATTCTTCATGAAGTTGTTATTTCTCTCAACATTACTTAGCATATTAATTGGTTGTGGATAGGTCATCCACATCGAAGCTATGCATTTTACTCAAAATTGCTTACTCAAGATAAACACTATCCATGTTATTGACAAAGTTGTCAATTTTCTTAACATTTAAGTAATAATAATGTATTTATATGTAATAAAACTCACTAAAATAGTAGTTATATGTAGCCAAAAGCTAAAATAATTATAAAATACTTGAAACTTTAACAACACATTAGTTATGCATAGTCTAAAAGCAAAATAGAAATGAAAATGGCTACTCCACTTTTTGAAAAGTTTAAGTAGAGTTGGATAGATCTGAATGTTAATAACTTTTAACAATGTTACATATGTAAATTAAAGTCTTGAAAACCCTTTTAAAATAAATTGATAAATAAAAATTGTGATATTTTACTCATATACATTACACTCTATTATTCTAATACACTTTCTCTTAAGAAATTGTAAAAGCTACTTAATATTACCTAATTAATTTTAACTTAATCAATAATAATATTATATGATTAGATAAATAAAGTTGTTATACTAAATTTGAACTTCATTTAAAATTTGAAATTTACACAAATAGATTTTGAAAATATTGTATAATTTCCATACCCTTATATGTAGCATTTACATTACATTATATTAAATAATGTTAAGTTTCTTGAAACTTTTATTGATAACCTTTAGGAATGAGCACAAATTCCTAATTTCTGATATGCTTGAACTTTTTGGAAGTTAATAAGTTTGTCTCTCTATCATTTAATTGTAAAAAAATATACTTGAACTTTTTGGAAGTTAATAAGTTTGTATCTCTATCATTTTATTGTAAAAAAATGTAAAATATCCACTTCATCTATAATAATTAAGTACTCTTTTTCAAATACTTACATTAATTAAAGTTAAATAATAATTAATACATTAATATTAAAATATTAAAATATTAAAAATATATTAAAATACAATAATATATTTTTTAATATATTACAATATCCATATATTACGACCTCCATATATTTTATTATTATTATTTGAGTCAACTTTATTATTATAATTATAACATAACATAACACTTAACACTTTAAGCTACTGAGCCATACAAAGATTGAAAAACACTTTAAAAAATAGAATTTATTCATATAAAAAAGGTTAATTCACCATTATAAAAAAACTTTAATGTATTTACTTAATTTATGTTAATAAAAATTAATTCCTAATTATCTTATTAGAAAAGCAATGAAATGCTCTAGAAAATAAAATTATTTTTAATAACTTTAATATATTAATTTCATTTAATTCTTAGTTAATTTTAGGAGAAAAACTTTTCAAATTAATGTTAAAATTAATTTATAATAATTTTACTATTTTAATTTCATTCATGTTTATTAAAAATATGTGGAAAAATAATTTCAAATTAAATTTAAATTTCTTCCAAAAGTAATTGGAAAAAAAAAATTATTTTAAAATTAGATAGTTTCATAATATTTTCTAATTACTTTATAATTTTATTAAAATGTGTTTTCAAAATACAATATTTAATGTAATATTTGGAATACCTCTTTCACATTCTAATAAAATCGTTTATCTACATTAAGTGAAGATAATGATAAAATCTTTACTCTTATAACAAATAAAATAAAATAGAAAGTTTAAATTTCAACAATAAAAAATGGAGTTTTCTAAACCATGCTTGCTAACTTAATCTTATTTAACTCAAAATATAATGTAAAGCACAATCTCCTCTATAACTGGCATGGTGTGTTTGGGACAAATCTCAAGATTAACCCATTAGTATGGTTAAAAATAACCACATAAATATATAAAAGATAAAAACAGGAAGATCACATAAATGAATGCCAGTATATTTCTTACATAATGCAAACACATTGGTAGGGATTTAGCATATTCATGGAGATAAAATATGGAGGTTTAACCTAAGATTGGGCAATGTCAAGGGTCCATGTTTAATCTTGTCAATCACATCTACCCCACATATTTTTAATGGAAAAATGGCAATGTCAAGAGTACATGTTTAATCTAGTCAATCACATCTACCCCATATATTTTTAATGGGAAAATGGAAATGCCAAAGTGATTGAGAGAAGGAAATGTAAGATGAAGCAAGAAAGAGTTTATGTTATTTTCATTGTGAAGTGGTGATTAACTACATAAATGGATTTTTAACCATAAATATTGTGGAAAAGAATTGTGGACAATATAAATGAGCTCTCAACCTTTATTAAGCTTGACCTTTAAAATAAGAACAAACCCTTACAAGCTCCATAGTGAAATGAGGATTAAACAATTCCTAAAACATTATGGGTCTAAGAAAATTATCATGTTTGTGACACTAAGAGGGTTGAAGATGAAAAACACTTTCTCTTAAAATTCCCTATATAACATCTTATAAACCAAATTTAGTGCATTAACCATCATCATAATAATAAATAGTTATAATTGATATTATTAATTATTATTAAAAATAATTATATATATGCATCTCTTCATATTTGTGAGTAAAATTTAGGTGAGTAGAATAACACTTCTTCACACAAACACTCCAATTAAATTCAATTGACAATTTTATAATTATTTATATTATTTGAAAATATATATTTATTTTTTATTATAATATATATTAATAATTATTCAATATCATAATGAGATTTAATTATAATTATTAAAATTTTAAAATAGTTATAATTATCTAAATTAATCAAATAATAAGTATTTGAATATATTAATAATCAAACTCACACACATTTATTTTTATTTTGCTTTAATTTATTTCTCAAATTTCACTTCTTTAAACCTTTAAACAATGTATCTATTTATTTTTTCATATTTTCACAAAAATAATGAAATATATAAAAGACCAAATTATATATATATATATATCATTTCAAAAAAAATTCACTAATTATGTTACTTACAATTTCAACTTCACAATATATCATAAACTCTTTCTTACTTCATTTTACATTTTCTTCTCTCAATCACTTAAACATTTCCATTTATTAATGTAAAAAATATGCTAATTTTGTTTTTAAATAATATTTTTTTTCCAAAAAAAATACACCTTCTACCCCTCTTCACAACTGCACCTTATTTTATTTTATAATAAAAATTACTATCTCCACCCCCAAATACACAAATTACAGGTAAATAAAGTGTGATGTGGGATTTATTTAAATCTGCTATATAAAAGTCCAACCAACCATATAAAAATAGCATAAAAAATAAATAACTCATATCAAAATTTTCTTATACATATTCTTGTTTAATAAATTATTTTATTATACAATTAAAATTATAAATAGTAAAAATTGAAAAACTTGATCCATAAAAATTGGTTAAATTTAAAATTTAAACAAAATAATACAAACATGAAATAGAATAAATATTTTTTTTTTAATTTTAGATTAAACATCATATCATATCATATCATATTTATATATATATATATATATATATATATATATATATATATATATATATATATAAGAATTTTCTTTAAATCTCAAAATACGAAAATTATATTGAATAAAGAAAAAACATTTTTTTAATTTCAAGATAAAATTTAAAGGAGAATAGTTTCAACTCCTTAAAATGAAGGAGATTTTCCTAAATATACTGGCATTCAAAGATAGGACTTACGAACTATTTTTTAAAAAAGTCTCTGTTTTATGTTTAGAGCACGACTTTTTTTAGTCGACTTGAGTTGCAGTAACCCTATGATTGTGAGCCATGTGTCAAACGTATTTATCGTTGAGCAAAGGCTTAAGTATAACTCAGTTGTATGGATTTACCCAAGTAGGATCGGTTAAAACGATTTTGTAGGATGTTTGTGTGGAAAATGGCATCCGTTACCGAAAAGGATAACTTCTGACATGATAGGAATCCAACTCTAGATCACAGGAAAAGGTACTTGGTATTGATGGGAAAACAATTAATATTCAAAACAAAGTTGGCAAGGAAGTCAATAAGAAAGATGATTTGACAAGAGGAGATAGGTCCAAAATCAGAGGAGCAGTTTCCAAGGATAGCACAGAGGAACAGTAATGATTGTTTTTGAAAACGTGTCAACTTGTTAACAGGCTTGTGCAGGTTTTATGCAAAAGCTCTCTAGAATATGCCTTTAGCATAATAATTTATTGACAAATTAAATAATTAATTAACAGATTGTAGAG
>CBVK0100580854.1:0-39597 GCA_900067695.1 Picea abies | reverse complement strand
GATAAATCAAAAGGATTTTTTAAAGAAGGTTGAAGAAATATGGAGGATGTCGGTCACGGGATCCCCATTCTATGTTTGGGAGGAAAAGTTGAGAAGAGTAAAGTCAGCCATGAAAAGATGGGCTAAAACCATCCCTAAACCTAAGGACGAAAGAAAACAAATCCAAGAAGACCTTGAGGCTCATCAAATCATTATGGAAGAGGCTAAAATCTCAGGCACTATATTAAAAAGGGTGGAAGAGCTACAACAAAAGCTCCAGAACGCTTGCAGACAGGAGGAGGAATACTAGAGGCAAAAATCCAGAAGTCTGTGGTTCAAATCTGGAGACAGAAACACCTCCTACTTCCATAAGCAAGCCCAAGCAAGGAGAGGCTACAACTCCATCTCAGAAATAAAGGATGGACCTCAAACATATGGCAATTTCCCAAGAATCCAAAAGGTTGCCTTCAATCACTTTAAAATCCTCTTTAGTGAAGTAGAGGAATAGGGATGCAGTGACAAGCTTCTAAATGAGAGTCCTCCTAAAATTACAGCTAGAAGGAACCAGAAGCTAGGGGCTAAGGTCACCAGGAAAGAGATAATGGATGCCTTGTTTGCAATGAGCCCTGATAAAGCCCCAAGCCCAGATGGGTTCACGACAAAGTTCATCCAATTTTGCTGGCAGATTGTGAAAAAAGACTTGCACAAACAAAGTTCATCCAATTTTGCTGGCAGATTGTGAAAAAAGACTTGCACAAAATGGTCTTAAAATCCCAAGACTATAGGAAAATTAGGGGTAGCATGAACTCTACGTTCCTTGCCCTCATACCGAAATAAAAGGGCACTAACTCCTTCAACAAGTTCTGCCCCATCTCTTTGTGCAATATTGGATACAAGATCATAACAAAAGTGATTGCCAATAGATTGAAAGGGCTTCTTTCAGACCTCATACCGGAGAATCAAGGTGGCTTCGTCCAAGGAAGAAAAATCGCGGACAATATAATTTTAGTCCAAGAAGCGCTTCATTCAAGTCTGAAGAGAAGAGAAAAAGGTATGATAGCTAAACTAGACTTTGCAGATGCATTTGACAGGGTTAGGCATTCTTTCCTATTCAAAGTCTTGCAAAAATTTAGCTTTGGGCGTGGCTTTATTAATTGGATTAAAGCATGTATATTTGAGCCCTGGATCGCTCCACTGGTGAATGGGAGAGCAACAAAATTCTTCAAAGGAACACGTGGGATAAGGCAAGGATGCATGTTTTCCCCTATGCTTTTTGTCCTCCCTAGCCTCTGCCTTAAGTTTTGCCCTGGAAAAAAGCAGAATCGATCAGGATATTTTAGGCCTCCAAATTACAAGAGGAGTAAAAGAAATTAATCATGCTCTATTCGCAGATGACTCCCTTCTCCTTGCGGCAGCATCTGGTCATCTCACCAATAAATTCAATATGGTGGTGGATGAGTTCTACGAGGCCTCTAGCAGCAGACTGAATTTAGAAAAATGCAGATTCTACGGTTGGAATGTGATGCAAAGCGACCTCAATTCTATTGCCAGATGTTGGGGATTTGGAGGCTCCATGCATTGGACGTATTTTAAGTACCTGGGAATGCCTATTTTCCAAAAAAATCCGACAAGTAAGGATTGGATCCCCATCATTGATAAATTTAAATTTAAAATACAGGCTTGGGGATTCTCTTGGTTGAATATTGCAGGAAAGACAGTGCTTATAAAATCGGTTTTAAATAGCCTCCCAATATATCAAGCTTCCCTCATGCTATCTCCCCTTGGAATGCTCAGGAAGATGGAAGGATATGTGAGAAGATTCTTCTGGAAAGGAGGCAAACAAAATAGATACAAACTACCTCTTGTTAATTGGGATAAAGTCACCAAGCCACTTTCAGAGGGAGGTCTGAACTTCAAAGACATGAGAACGCATAACTTAGCGTTAGGCGCCAAACTTCTCTAGAGGCAGATTGCGCCTAAGGATACCTGGGAACAACATGCACTTTGGAAGAAATATTTTATGGGAACAAGAAAACGTTGCCTTGACAGACCTCCCAAAGTCACTAATGGCTCACAAATTCACAAGTTGTGCATGCAAGCTCACTCGCTTATTCAAGACAATTTATATTGGATCTCGGGGAATGGGAAAAGAATAAAGATCTGGGAAGATCGAATAATGAATGAGGCTCCCCTCGAGGACGTCCATGAACTCCAGGAATTGCGTCTTTGGATGAAGAATGCGGGCTTGGTCTCTCTGTGGGACATCTCAGAGTGGAAAGAAAACAACTAGCTAGAGTGAAGAAAGTCGATTCTGCCGAATAACCTAGAAAATACTTGGCTAATTTTATGTGCCAAACTTAAAGGGAAGGATCCAGTGCATGAAAATAAGAATGACCAGAGAGGATGGGGGCCGCACTTTGGGGTATACTCTATGGCACACGGTTACAACCTGCTACGAGCAATTCCATACGCTCCCCCATGTCCATCGCTTTGGACAGGCCTCTGGAAACAAAAATGCATCCCCAAAATTGATCTGTTTAATTGGCTGCTATGTCGCAACCGAGTGCTTACAACAGACAACCTAGCAAAGAAAGGCTTCCACGGCCCCTCCAGATGCTCCCTGTGCCTGGAAAATGAAGAAAATGCCAACCACATCATGCTGGGATGCAGATACTCTTTAGAAGTTTGGGGCGAAGTGTTGTCCCATTGCCGGGTGAACACAACGCCACCAAAAAATATTGTCGACTTGCACACTAATTGGCTGCTATGATACCCCGGATAGCTCCCAAACAATAGTTGGTTCAAGGCTACGTGGTTGGCTCTGCCAAAACTAACTTGCTGGCAAATCTAGTTGGAGTGGAACAACAGGATTTTCCAAGGGAAATCACACAATGCAAAAGTCATCATGACTAGGACAATAGTCTCGCTCAAAGAATTCCTGAATGAGCATATGTTCAGCTTCACAGATAAAAACCTCTCCCCTCATGAGGAGGAGTGGGGAAGAATGTTGGGATTGACTTATTCTAATGCAGATAATCATCTGTAAAAGAGAAAGGACTGGCAAATCAAAATGCCAGATGAAAGCTTCAGAAATTGGAACAAGGAAATAGACTTCCACTCCCTGTCCTTTGATGGGGCGGCAAAAGGTAATCCGGGAAATGCAGGTGCAGGGGGAGTCATAAAAAACAAGCAAGGACAAACTGAGCACAGGTACGCGTGGGACCTAGGCCAAGACACCAACACCTAGGCAGAGGCGCTGACATTACTCCAAGGTCTCAAGATTTTACAAAAGATGCGCATCAAGGAAGCAAAGATCATTGGCGACTCCCAGACCCTCATAAAAATGCTAGTGGAAAACTCAAATCCAAAGGACCTTCGGATTTCTAGATTGATGGAGAGAATTAGAAAGACTAACAACTTTTTTCAGAAGATTATATTCTTCCATGTTCTGAGGGGAAAAAACAAAGAGGCCGACATGGAAGCAAATAGAGCTGCTCTTCTTCCCGCAGGCACTCTAGTTTGGAATGACAAAGAAATCTGGACTCCAATTCCTTAGAAGTGTAATTATGTTTTTTTGCCTTTTGCTGAAACAGTTCATTTGTGTGTTTAAGCTAGGGGAATTCGGGATGTTAAAGGGATATTTGTACTTCAAGAAGCACTGTTATGTAAAAGTTAGAGATGAGGGGATACTAGCTATAGAGGAACAACGGGAGTTGTCATGACAAAATGGGAAGATTGTAATTGGGCACTTATGTCGGAAATTTTAATATCAAAACATACCTGTTCCTGTAAAAAAAAAAGAATTGAGGGATGTTGCTAGGTTAGGGCTTGACAATGTTAAGGGTTAGAGTATTTAGGGCTGTCAGGGATTATATGTTATGGTGATTAAGATGGACTTATGCTAATTTTTTTTAACAACAATGGGTAGTTTGTATTAGAAAGGGTTGTGGCCAAACCATCCAACATTGTAATACAAACATAGAGAAAATGGTCATAGTGTGCAATCATAAATTTTTAGTCTAGACTCCAAAAAACCTCTGAAAGACCTAACTAAATTCTATAAGCACTTACTTGACAAGTATATTTCTAAACATACTAACCCAAAAGTAGCATGGAGAACACCTTCTTGAACCCGGAATTCTTTAGCGATGGTGTCCATGTATTTATCCATGTCAGAGGAATCTGCATGGAACTGTTCTACATAGTTGCCCCACACCCTCAAGATGATGGTAGTGCTAATACCCCTTCAAACCCTAATGAAACTCCTATTATAATTAGGAAAGAGTTCGAGAAACTAAGGAACAAAAGTCTCATGCAAAATTAATGTGTCTTCCAACTAATATGCACAAAAATACAATGGTAGCTAACTCGAATAATCACTATCATTAATCCAATACTAGTTTGCTTGGTTATCAATACCACTCTCCAATCTATGCTAAATACCATTGAGATTTGTGTGCGTCCATGTATACTTTTAATTAATTATCTAGGCTAGTTATAATTGGGATTCTTATGCCTACAACTAATAAACACAATAATCACTTTATTTAGACTATGTAGTAGCCCTGCTAAAGCAAAGAGTTGAACACATGACCAAACTTCCACTATCACTAGGCCAATAGGAAACCATTTGTCCTAACCTTGCATTTTTATCGGCTAAAATACTACCATGGAGCTATGGTTTAGAGGCCTCAACAAAGGAGATATTGGTGGTGATAATTCAATAATTTTTTCCTTGTAAAATAATGAATACATTGATATTTCTAATAGTGCAATGCAAAATATTTTTCAAGGAGACTCAATGTGGCTTGTTCTTCTAGCCCTGCTAACCTCTCTCTGGATACATTTTGAGTTGGCTCTATATTATTCTTCGCTGATATTTTTGCTAATAGACATTTCATAGAATATGGTAACTAGATGCCACACCATGAATTCTTCATACCACAATACAATTCACACAAATTAAGCTACCAAAAAGAACGATGCAGAAGTTTCAACACCCACTTTATTAGTGATTTTGCTTCATTGGAATAACATAAATATAACCTTATTCCAGTTCCTTTGAGCTTTATTCTTCTTGTTGCTTTCAATGCTCTAAAAATCCCTATGAACGACTTTGTAGATATTATGAAAAATTGCACGATTCTTGAAGTGAAAAAACACGTTTTATTTTTTTACACAAGCCAATATTCTAGTAAAATTAAAAAGAAAAAAACAATAATTATGGTGCCCATCACAACAATCGTTGTCTAAACAGTAAACACCCAAACAACTAGCACCCATCTTATCATGTACGACCAAGGTATAGTTTACTCTATGGGATTATGGATTAATGGGTTAGTTTCTTACTAATTAGGTGATCAAGGGTTGGGGGTTATGGATTGGTTTGGATTTTAAAAAGGATAGTGGTCTAGAGGGTTTGATGTTTGTTGTTTAGTGGGTTAGAGATTTAAAGGGTTAGTGGCCAAGGGGTTCAAGTTACCTTCACAAACCATACACAAACTCTCTTACATTCTTCAAAATGTGTATGAAAAGGATAAATTTACTTTGACATTAGCTATTTCTAGTTGAAGTACCTTATCATTTTGGTATTTTCTATGCAATATTTGTTAATGTGGAACAAATTCCCACATAGTGATATGCCACTATAATAATAGTCTGGAATAACTCACATGGGTTAAAAAAACATAGGTAGGAGTAGATAGACAAGACATGATACCCAAACCATGAATAATGTTACTATCAAATTGAAGGAGGACATGATTACATAACTCCAATATTTAAGCTTTGATTGGTTGACATTGGTTGAATATGGTGACCTTGTTACCTTTCATTGAATGAAGTGTCTCTGCATATGTTGATGTTATGTGTGTGTGTTTTCAATGTTCATGTTATGCATATATTTTTTTCCATGCATTTTATGTACTTTATTTAGTAGAGTATCATTGTAATAGATCTACAGGTTATATGGCTTCCAATAGAGAGGGATGGTGCTAGATGCAAGAAAAGAGCCAAAAAACATGACAAAATAAAAGGTAAAGATAAAATAATCGATGAGTGCAATAGAAAAATCCCGTTGTGAGTTGTAATTACATACTTTATGATTGTTATATAATATTGAAAAATATGTATTTATTTTATGAAAGTTGCATTTATAATTCTAGTCATGGAAAAAAACTTCCTAAAAAAATGGACAATTTCTAAAAAGTCTAACAAAAAAAGAGATACCATACATAGATGAGTATTACTTGCATTCAATCCAATAGGGATCAAGTTCTAGGAGTCTTGGTCGCAATTACTTTGTGCATGTTAGGCATGGTATAATTTATCTTGCATTTTTCAATGAAAAATAGAGTGTAACTAAATCTAATAAAATCCATTTTTCATGGTAATTATTCATTCTTTGATGTGCATATTATTGTTTGAGCACATGCAAGAGAGATGATGATGAGCAAAGTCAAATATTTGTCTCGACAACAAACAAAGAAGAGGCTTTTGAGTATGACAATGTACAAGTTGATGGAAAGTGAGAGGTTTTTAAATTTAGAAGTGGAAAAATTTTCCATCAACAATTTTTTGACACTATCATGAGTGGTTAAAATAATACCATAATTATTAAGCTAAAATAAGTAATGCTAGGAAACAAAGAGCATTGCAACATCAAAGTAGAGGTTCCCAAATGTACTATTTAGTGATAAACATGCCCTTTATAAATTCTCTGAGACTATCAAGAGGAGGAGAAACCACATTAGGTGAAATATCTTCAAATTAGTCTTTGTTTTAGTCATCGTGTTTCTAATTCTTTGAATTTTATATTTCATTATGTATCGTCATTGAAGTTTATAAGTGACTTCATTTATATGGTTCTGAACAAGTTTAATCAATACATTAGTAAGCTCCCTTTGGATGATAGGAAAATAAAAAACAGACCATCAAATAAAATTGTATTTAAAGACATCCTTAAGGATTGGCTAGAGGTTAAGAGGACCATTTTATATTGTATTCAAGTATTAGTATTTGCATAGCTTCAGTTCAGCATGACAATCATAATGCATGGTCCATATATGTATATTTACATCATACATGCTTACATTCACTAGTTGGGCCTTGGCCTTGGCTCCACATTATGAATCCATGTTAGGAATCCATACTAGGATATTTACATGTTTTACATACAAGGTCATTTATTTATGTTGACATGGTTTAACTCTCATCATTGTATCCACACATTTACAATTTATACATAATCTAATTCAATACATTCCAATGGTCAAAACTAGTGCACTGCATTCCTCTTCCCCTTGGAATAACATCGGCCTCAATACTACTTGAGATCAAAACAAAAATGGGTATGCCTCCTTCATTGCATCCTCTAGCTAACATGTAGCCTTGTTGGGACCAAAGTGCTTCCATTTCATCTTTACTTGTCTGATGGCTTGGTTCCATGGCAATGTTATTTTCTTGTCGATGATTCTTAATGGATCTATTTGGAACTCTCCCTCTAGTTGCACCTAGATCACATCCCAATAAATCACATGGTTAAAATCATGTACATATTTATTAAAGAAAAGAAACATGGAAAACATCACAAGTTTAGGGTTAGCATACAATGTAAGTCTATATGCAACCATCCCTATCCTATCAAGCACTTCAAATGGCCCATAATATCTAAATGCCAACTTGGAACAACTTCTAAGCTTCAAGGAACTCTTCCTCGATTTCAATCGAAGGAAAACATGATCCCAACATAAAATTTTGTATGCACTCTATTCTTATTTGCATAGATTTTCTACCTATCTTGGGTCGCCTTTGAATTCTACTTGATTCTGGCAATTTCTTGCTCCATTTATTTTAACATTTATGGCATAAGCATAATTATGTTTATTTCATTATCCTAGCTTGCTAGTGTTCTACATCTTCCGCCATATTATAAATCCTCACATTTCTCCCTCTTGGTTGGTTTGTTCATCACAAACATGTGAAGCATGCCTTCAATCACTTAATTTACTATTTCAATCTATCCATCTATTTGTGGATGGTAGACAGTACTAAAATTTACTTGGGTACCTGAGTCTTCAAAGTTACTCTCCCAAAATTTAGATGTAAGTTTGGTATCCATGTCAAACATAATTTCTTTAGACAATCCATGCAATCTAAATATTTCCCTTATAAATATCTTTGCAATGTCATCAGTCTTCTGAGTAGAGTTAACATAAATAAAATGTATTTCCTTGGTTAATTTATCCATTACAACCAATATAGAATCACGTTGTTTTGATTTTGTTGGTAACGTGGTAATGAAATCCATTGTTGTTACCTCCCGTTTCCATTATGGAATTGGCAAAGGTTTCAATAACCTTGAATGTTGATCTTCAACCTTAACTTGCTAACATTCCATACATCTAGCAATGTATTGAGCAACATATTTCTTCATTTGGGGCCAAAAGTATTACTTTCTTGCTATTGCAATCGTTTTCTAGTAGACTTGATGCCCAAAATATGGCATCTTATGTATTTCATCCATGATAATTCTTCTCAACTCTCAAGAGTTGAGAATATACATTCTATTTTTATAAACAAGAAGAAAATTGTCATTCAATTGATAGCCTTCGTATTCCTTTTATACTTTCTCTTGTTGAATTCCATTTTTTACTTAGATATAGTGTTCATCTTCAACAAGGGAATCAATAACCCTCTTCTTCAAGTTTGATTTGCAAATGCTAATTGCTACCACATAAATTTTCTTGTTGGGTCCATCAACAATGTTATTTTATTTTCCCTTTATGCACTTGACCTCAAAATCAAATTCACATAGAAATTCTAACCATCTAGCTTGACTAGTGTTTAAATTTGGGTGCTCAAATAAATACTTCAAACCACTATGGTAATTTCTAAATTCAAATCTCTTTCCCATTAAGTAGTGCCTCCACATTTGCAAAGCATGCACTATTTCAACAACTTCCAAGTCATGAATAACATAGTTTTTCTCATGTTCCTTAAATTTCCTCAACTCATAACATACTACATAATTGTCTTGCAAGAGAACTCCACCAAATCCTTCACTACATGCATCAACACACATAACAAAATCATTGTTTAGATCTACAGTTTTTAGAATGGGGGCCTTCTTCAATAGTTGAAAGTTTTCCTCACATTCTTGGGACCATTCAAACATTACCTCTTTCTTTTGAAAATAAGTAATTGGGTATGTGATTTTGGAAAATCCCTCTATGCATCTTTTGTAATAACCAAGAAGACCCATGCAAGACCTCACATCTATTACATCCTTTGGAGTGGGCCAATTCATTATGGCATCAATATTTTCTAGATATACAAAAAATGCTTCTTTTGAAATAATGTGACCCAAATAATTATTTTTGTTGTTGATAAAAATCACATTTGTTTATTTTTGCATACAACTTATGCTCTCTTATCACTTGCAAACCCATCCTCAATCGATTCTCTTATCTTCTTCAATCCTCAAATAATATAATATATCATCTAGAAAAACAAGCACAAACTTATCCAAGTACTTGTCGAAAACACTATTTCTTATACACATGAATGTAGTTGGTGCATTTGTGAGGTTGAATGGAACCACCACAAATTTATAATGGCCATACCTCATTTTGAAGTTCACCTTATGGATGTATTCTTCCTTAACTTTATGATATTCATATCTCAAATTAATCTTTCAGGAGACTTTTTCCCCTCTCATTTGGTTAATGAAGTCATCAATATGAGGCAAGTGATGTGTGTTCTTCATCGTGACTTTATTAAGCTACCTATAATCAATACACAATCTGAGAGATCCATCTTTCTTTTTCACAAATAAGATAGGCATTCCCCATTGAGACACACTTGGGTTGAATGTATCCCTTCTCCAGTAGGTCTTGCAATTTCATTTTTGGCTCCATTAGCTCTAGGCTACTCATTATATATGAATCCTTGGACATTGGTGTGGCTCCTAGCACAATATCAATTGAGAAATCTATATCCCTCTTTCAAGGAAGTCCAGGTACTTCTTCAAGGCATACATCATTGAAATCTAGCAAGACATTATAGTCTCGAAGTTTTAGACCTTTATCCTCTATTGATTCCAAAACCTGGGTTGCACACAATTGGTATCTGTAACAACCCGGTTTCAATCCCTATGAACTAGAATATATTATGTAAATGTGACTTAGGTTGGTTAGCCAGTATGTTGAAAGGTTGGGGTTCCTAGAAGTATTACATTTCTAGGCACCCATTCCTTTCAACATAGTATCGATGGCTTCAAAATGGACAAGGACAAGAGATAGGGGGCTATTATTCCATGAGATAGGGGGGATAAAGGGGATAGGTATTTTATCATTATTTTATTCACCCATCTTGGTTTTAGTTGGGAGAAGTTGTTACATGAGCTTCTTGGGGAGCCCATGTGGTTCTTTGTTCTTGTAATTACATAAAAACCCTCTTTTTGGTAGATTGGGGGTTGCGCCTTCATTTGTTGCTAATCATTCAATCATTCATTCATTTGGGAATTTGTCGTTCACTCTTGCTCATTTGGGTTCTCTTGGTCTAGGCATGGAAACAAATGATTGGAGGTAGAGAACCATTGCTAGATGGTTGTGAGGAATTATTGCCTATTCTAGGAAAGGAATGAATGTCTGAGTGCTTGGATGCATTGACATGTTGAGTAGAACTATTTACAACTGAGAATACTTGGAGTTTCCAACATTGAGATTCTTGACCAGTAGCACTAGAGCCCTAGAAATAAATCGGAAAAACTCGAGGGAGTGCATGGCAGAGAAAGGGGGTCATTTTTTTGTGTTGTGTAGGCTAAAGGGGAAGAGAGTTGGAAAATAGGATTGTTGCATGGTTGGGAAAAATTGAGAGCTTGTTAGCTCACTATTGTGTCTACAGTTGGTCTAAGACCCATCCTTGTGGAATCATAACCCTAGCTCGGGGTGGCCTGTTGTTGAGATTTCGAACAACAATGTCTATAGTTGGGAGGAATGTCCTAGGTCTGCAACTAGTTGGTGAATGCTTTAATTAATGATAAGTTCTCTCTGTGCTTTCTGTATATTTATATTATGTTATATATTATTATTATTCTCTGAGATGTTGTGTTTATGTTATGCATGTTCGTTGTTAACGTTGTGCATGACATGTTGTTAAGCATTCTTTTATGGTTCAACATGTTCTGGTTAATTGCATGCTTTGGATTCATGTTCTTGATTAATTAAAGATTGGAACAGTAATTCAAAATCATTCCAAGAGGGTGAATTTGGAAGTACCCGAGCAATGGGTACTTTTTAGATCAATTTCCAGACAAATCGTTTTGGGGTTGTTGTTCTAGGTTCATTAAAATTGGTATCAAAGTGAAGTTTTTCGTGTGTTGATGTCGAGAATGTCACAAAGTGGTACTTAGAGCATTCTTAAAGTGGGTGTTCTGAGGTAGTGTGGATCATCCTAGTGGTTGGGTACGTTACAAAGTCGTATCGAAGTTGTTGGTTTACAACATTGGGCCTTTGAAGGGGATTGATACATGCCAAGACAAAAGTTGTTGGAGGCGTATTTTTATTTTGAATGAAATTAATGGCTATGAGATAGCAATGGAGGGGGATTTTTTGTGGTTTAAACTCTGCTCTTTAGCCTTGAAAACTATGCTCAGGTGATTCCTCATGGCTTTTGTTTTCCATCGAGCACTCTCTTGCTCAATTTGGGAATTTTAATCGACATATCTACCTCATGGAGTGATAGCTCACAATAGTCATCGATCAGTTCCTCGTGTGGATCCATAATCATTGATCTGTGGTCTGTGTCTTTTTCTCTATTCCACATGCATGGGGAAATGCTTGAATGAGCTATTTATAATGAATAGGGGACCTTACATTACTTGTGTGTGATAAAGAAATCCACAAAACCTTGCAGAGTTTGCGCGTGATGTAACTTTTTCTACCAACCCCATGAGAAAGGCATGTTCATCAGACCAAAAATAACTTGGAGCAATGGGGACAAGAAGGTGATCTGACCCAGTTCCCAGTGGTCAGATCGGGCCGGAGACAATCAGGGAAGCTAGATAGAATACTTGCACGAGACACCTCATGGACCAATGGGTCGAGTGCCAAGTGGTTAGATTGGACATGAGTCGATCAAGGAAGCCAGACATAAGACTTGTGTAGGACACCCAGTGGACCGGTGGTCGGATCGAACCAGAGTCAATCGGGGGAGCCAGATAGAATACTTGTGTGGGGCACTCGGTGGTTGGATCGAATTGAAGTCGATTGGGGGATCCTGATAGAATACTTGTGCAAGGTGCCCAGTGGGCCGGTGGTTGGACCAGACTGGAGTCGAGAACAAGAAGTATAGAAATTTATCCCACTAGGTTGGTGCCTTGGTGGGTTAGTGGCCCAATGGTCGAACCGGACCAGAGTCGAGAACAAGAAGTAAGGAAGTTGAGCTCGGTGGGTCAGTGGCCCAATTGTCAGACCACACCGGAGTCGAGAACGAGTATGGAAGTTGAGCGCGGTGATTCGGTGCCTTGGTGGTCGATGCCATGTCAGCACCACGTCACTGCCACATTGTCAGCCACATCAGCAGATTGCCACGTAGGCAAGATTGTCCCTCAATTTAAAAAAAAAAAAAAAAAAACAAGTATGGAGCCATTTTCTTATTTTGGCCATAACTGGAGAAGATTAAGTTGGATTGAGATGAAACTTCTAGGTTTTGTCCGTAGAGAGGAGATCTACAAAAGTGTGAGAGGGACATTGTCCATTTATGTGGATTTGTCGAAAATTGCAAAATAATGGTTTTTAAAGATGTAGGTCTAGATCAGCGGCATAGATCCATATTAAGCTAAAATTATTTGAAAGATTCCAGAAAGAAGACAAGGGGATTGGAATGGGGATGTTGAAATAGGCCAAAATCCAATATTATGGGCCAATTTTTGGTGACTTTTGATATTTTAAGAGGAAAAGTGACCTTAGATCACAAAACTGGAAAATTTTATTTACTCGACATTTTATATACTCATCAATACTAGCAACTTTGGCGTAGTGAAAATTTTCCATAAGTGCATAGATTGAGAGATAGCCAGTTTTGCTAGAAATTCCAAGTTTAGAAGGGGTGAAAAATGACAAAGTTGACATTTCCAGATTGTTGCAGTTTTATACTGGAGCATCAGATTGAAAATCTAAGAGTTGTTATCAATTTCTAGTTGTTATTGTTATCTATGCCTCGTACAAAATTTTCTCTAGTTCCTAACATATTTTCTTATGCAATTGATAGAAGTTGGCCTTTCAATAAAATTACACCAATGAAGAAAGTGTATAAATGGGGTGAAAATGGATTTTTGAGGAAGCCGTAACTTTTAGCTCAGAGATTGGATTGGGGCATAAGAATAGTCAATGAAAAGCTTATTCATAGGAGAATAACCTGTAATTAGTATAATTGGGAGAAATATGATATAATTCTTCATGAATTGAGTAGGAAAAAGGAGTTGTAGCATTATTTGACAAAATTTCTATGATATGTATAATTCTAACAAAAATGGTTGTTGGCACATTTTGAAGAATTAGAGGTATAATCAGATAAAATCAAGCCTAGGATTGAATATCAGAGTCATGCAAGCATGACAGAGCTTGTATAAGTTGGATGAGGAAATAAAAAGATATAAGGAAAGTAATTAAAAGTGGATTAAGAACTCATAAAAAGTGGAACAAAAGCATTATTAGTCAATTGCTACATAATCTGAATGAATTGTAGGCTCAACAACAAGAATCCTCACATAGGACATGAAGCCAACAGGTGAAGAATGTCATTAATGGGCATGAAAAGGAAAAGCAAGACTCCATAGCCTCGAAGATAGAGATGTGTGGATAATTGGAATATTGATGTGAAAGAGAACAAGGAGCTTAGGAGGTGAGGTGTGAATCATTTGTATGTGCCAAGCACAAGAGTGCCAAAGAAGGATTTGTTATCTATGACTTAGCTACTTTGTCTAAAAATAATCAGAGTAAAAAAGCCACTTTTGATATCAGAGTTCATAGTGGAAGCAGGATACCAATGCATAGAAATTAGTGATAGAATAATGAAGGTTCTTTCACTTGAAAAGTGCCACTGAATGAAATTAGACTTCCATTGGGAATGGTCTTGAGTGGGAAAAGTATGGCTTCACAGGGAATTGTTAAATGAAGAGAATAGAACTATTCCCAAAATTGAGAAATATAATGGACAACTAGAAGTAATAGTAGGGATGTGGAATTATTATGGTTAAGTTGATTCAAGGGTGTTGTGGTACTAGAGTGAAAAAATGTTGTGAGCTACCTCATTCCAAGGTGTTGGAATGCTTCATAAAAGTAAAGATTGGATATATCTGCCTAAGAGAAGTTGTTGCAAATAGAACACATTGGTTGGATTGCAGAATGGCCAAGTGGAACTTGGTTGGAAAGTGTTCAAACCAAGGAACAATAGTGTCGATGAGCAGAATGGGAGCACACAAGGAAGCAAGGATCTGAAGAAATTCAAGGACAACCAGATACAACACAAATAAATAAATAAATAAGTGAATTGAAACATAAATGCACTAGAGTGCATGATGCATATAATGAAATTAGAATGCATATGCATTAGTAGGCATGGTGACATTGAATGCTTGGTGCATATGGATGTACATGCTTGGGTATGCATATCGCGTGCCTGTGGACTTAGAATAGTATGTTGTTATATACATGCAATAATGATGTTATGGCAATTAAGTATGACTAATGATGGATTATATATTCAGAAAAAATGATATAGCATGGTTAAAGATGTGTATGATGTTGTTTTCCATCTATGTGAAGACCCATGGGGGTGGTAGGAATGGTGATCAAAAGAATGGAGGAGGAAGCTTGTGAGCTTATACAAATACCAACTAATTAGGTAGCATCGAGTAGGTTGATAAAAACCATGTAGGTATGCATTTGGTTGCTTTTGATGCATAAATGTTGAAGGGAATCGAGGTAAGCATTCCCTCAGTTAATTGTTCAAGATTTACATTGGTATGCAATGGTTGAAGGCCTAGAGTATATAAATGTTGTTGATACTAGAATGCATTTAGATCAAATTTAGTTGCATATTGTGTTATGATTGGTTATGAGATCATGACTAGGTCAAGTCAAGAAACATACTCATGCTATATCAATGAATACCCATAGAGCTAGTTATGTGTGATACCATGAGATGTTTAGATATGGAAGGGCTATAGCACTATGTGAGTGCTCAATGATTTCTCATGTATAGCTGATGTTTGGACTGATACCTCTTAATTGTCAACATTGAATAGCACTTAGGAATTGTGTTCCTCGTGTTGTGTATGTGTTGAAGAGGAGGGTATCCAAGTAGTTGGGAAATAATTGGGAAGATTTTGGATGATGTGTTGAGGTGTTGGCTAGACCTTCCAACTCGCCATGGTGGAATGCTTGACATAGATATTTGGTATTATGCAGTCAATGCATGGATGCATTGTGTAGATGTGGCCATGGGTATTGGCACCTCGATTTTTTTATTTTATTGGTAACTATTTGTTGCATTATGAAAATCCCGTGGTGCTAAAAACACATAATGAATGATAGTTGCATTATGTTTAATATGAATACTAGCTGAAGGTGATTGAATTTTTGTCTATTACAATTTTGAGATCACTTTTTGGAGTTGTTGAAAATGTTACAAAGATGGGATGATAATGTGCATGATACTGACAATTTGTTTGGTTGAGTGAAGGTCAAGGAAATTGCAGGTGGAGTTGTCTTGGATATGGCAATAATCTAAGACCATAAGAAAGGTTGGTCTCTACTGCTGCAAGAGCCAAAGGAATTATGAGTAGGAAGCTCGTGATTGGGAAATTTTGTTTTTCTGTATAAAACAGATTTGACATTTATCATTGAAAATTGTTATAATGATATCTCATCATGATTGTATGTGTATAATACATATGATATGTTTTCCATTTAAGTTGGAAGCTCAGGAAGAAGATTCACATGAGGAAATTGATCTCAAGGACAAAGGCAAGGAACAAAGAAAGTCCAGTGGACTTTTTGCAATTGGAGTTCTTGAGGAAACAACTCTAAGAATTCATGGCTAAGTGCACTGAAGCCTTGAAAAGAAGTGGTACAACCTAAAGGAATACATAACAGATAAGGGTGTACACTTCCTTGGGTTGTGAAGGTTGATGGGGAATGAGAGCTTGTTGGATGGAACTGCTATCAGAAGTATAAAATTGTATAATCCTTATGCATGTGTTTGGTCAGAGTGCCTATGTATGCATGTTTTTACGTTGGAGTGCCTATGTATATGAGCTTTTGGGCTAGACTGTCTGTGTATATTAAAGGTCGAAGAGCCTAGATTTGTAATATAAAGAACATCAGTATGATGTTGTGCACTGAGGACAATGCAAAAATAAAGGGAGGGGGATGTAACACCCCAGTTTTAATCCCTATGAACTAGAATGTATTATGTAAATGTGACTTAGGCTAGTGAGTTAGTATATATATATATAGTTGGATGTAAGATGGACAAGGACAAGAGAGTCTATGATTCCACGAGAGAGGGGGGATAAAGGGGTCATGTCTTTTATTATTATTTTATTCACCCATCTTGGTTTTAGTTGGGAGAAGTGCTTACACGGCTTGGGGAGCCCATGTGGTTCTTTGTTCTTGTAATTACATAAAAACCCTCTTTTGGGCAGATTGGGGGTTGCGCCTTCATTTGTTGTTAATCATTCAATCACTCATTCATTTGGGAATTATTCATTCACTCTTGCTCATTCGTGTGCTCTTGGTTTGGGCATGGAAACAAATGACTAGAGGTAGACAACCATTGCTAGATGGTTGTGAGGAATTATTGCTTATTCTGGGAAAGGAATGAATGCATGGGTGCTTGGATGCATTGGCATGTTGAGTAGAATTGTTCACAGCTGAGAATCCTTGGAGTTTCCAGCATTGAGATTCCCGACCAGTACCACTGGAGCCCTGGAAATAAATTGGAACAACTTGAGGGATTGCATGGCAGAGAAAGGGGTCCATTTATTTGGGTTATGTAGGCTAAAGAGGAAGAGAGCTAGAAATTAGGATTGTTATGTGGTTGGGAAAACCTGAGAGCATGTTAGCTAATTGTTGTGTGTAGATTCTGCCTAGGACCCATCCTCGTGGATTCATAGCCCTGGCTCGGGGTGACCTATTGTTGAGATTTAGAACAACAATGTCTACAGTTGGGAGGAACGTCTTTGGTCTACATCCAGTTGGTGAATGGTTTAATTAATGATAAGTGCTCTCCGTGTTTTATGTATATTTATATTTCATTTTTTATTATTATTATCTCTGAGATGATTTGTTTATGATATGCATGTTCGTTGTTAACATTGTGCATGACATGTTATTAAGCATTCTTTTATGGTTTAGCATGTTTTGGTTAATTGCATGCTTTTGGTTCATGTTCTTGATTAATTAAATATTGGAACAATAATTCAAAATCATTCCAAGAGGGCGGATTTGGAAGTACCTGGGCAATGGGTACGTTTTAGATCAGTGTCTATACAAATCATTTTGGGTTTTTTATTTTGGGTTCATTAAAATTGGTATCAGAGCGAAGTTTTTCGTGTGTTGTTGTTGAGCATGTCACAAAGTGATGCTCAAATTATTCTTGAAGTGGGCATTTTGAGGTAGTGTGGATCAACTTGGTGGATGGGTACGTTATAGTATCCCTTTTAAGAACTTCTTCAACTATAAGGATGAAATTTTCCTTATGGAGATGACCATTGAAACACCTCTTACTATCCTTGAGTTTCCATTGTGATCAATACAATCAAAGGTCTTGTTGTAACAATCGTGCTTAATTCAACTTGCTTCTAACCAACCCATATCAATAAGAACATTATATGTACCAAAGGGGGGAATGTTCAAATTTTCCCATGTTAAGAGTTCATTCACCTCTAATGGACTACTTTCCACCATGACACTAACCTTTCTCTTGGTTCTAATGGCTAATCAAACTAGCCATGAATTGTTATGCTTACACTTCTTAAGGGCACATTTATCAACAACTTTAGGAATAATAAAACTATGACTAGATCCTGGATTAATTAGAATGAAAGGGTATTGTTTATCAATCTTACCTTCAACTTCAACCATCATTGATTGGTGATATGCTTGGAGGTTTTCCAATGCAATATAGATCCTGGATTAATTAGAATGGAATTGTATTGCTTAGCAATATTACCTTCAACTTCAACCATAGTTGATTGGTGATATGTTTGGTGGTTTTCCTATGCAACACAGATCCTGGGAATAGTCCTTGTTATGCCATTAACAATTGTAGCTCCCTGAATGTTATAGACATTTATGGTGTTCTCCTTTTGATGTGGTCAATCTCTCTCCAAATGGTCTTCTTCACATCTTCTGATCAAGCTTATCCTTCTTCTTGTCCTTCCATGCCTTATGGACCTCTGTCTTGTTTTTGTTTTGCTCATACCAATATTTAGCCTTTACAACAACCTCATCCAAATTTTGGGGTTCATCAAACTCCATCATGTCTCTGTAGGATTAATGTAATCCACTAAAGAGACATTGGATATCTACCTTCTCACTTTCGATGTACTTGACATATCTTAACAACTCCAATAATTTATTCACATAATCATGCATGGTGATTTGCCCCAACTTTAACTTAATGAATTATTTGATTTTATCGTCATAGCATCTGTTAGAGAGATACTTCCATTGAAAATGTTTATTGAACTAGTTCCAAATAATCTCTCTCACTGATTTCCTTAACCTGTTTGAGATGTTCCCACCAAATGTAATCCTTGCCATTTAAGTTATATATGGCTACTCTAGCTTTGATATTTCCATAATAGTTGTGAACTTGGAAGTACTTCCTCACCCCAAGAAACCAAACCTTGACCTCTTGTCCAAATTTAACTTCACCATCAAATGTAGGTGCCTTTGCCTTTTGAAATTCTCCATGCAAGTTATCTCTGAGAGGCCTCTTTATCATATGTTTGTTGGGAGAAGATTATGGATTGATTAATTAGTCATTAGAAGCACATGACTCACTAACAGAGGATTTTGATAGAGATGGATTGTATGTTCCATTTCAAAAGGTTCCTTTTGTGTTGTGAGACCTCCTATGAGAATGAATTTTGGAGCTATTCCTACTCCTACCAACATTGTTTAATTTTGGTCTCTGATATATTTGTCTGTGTAAGTCTATCAAACTTTGAATCATGGTTGCATTCAATTGGTCTACTTTTATAAAACCTCGATTACTATTTCATTATCTGCTTTGCAACTTTGAAGCCCTACCCTCAAGCTCCTCATAGTCTCTACAATATCCAGATGTGTCTCTTGATTTCTATGTCCATTGGATTCTATCTCTGCATTTTGAACCTATATATTTTCACACATGGCATCTACTTCAAAATCATAAGGGTCTTGAGCATCATCCATGGCAACAATTTACTAGCCTAACCAAGACTAAGCTTATGTTCTTTTAATTATCTTTATAAACTAGAATCTTTTATGCAAGAATTGAGCACTCAAATCATTTCCTCTTTGAAAGACCTTTCCAATGGTTATGAATTTTCTTAGATGTCGGAGTTAAAAGTTATAGGCCTAAGAATATCACTACTTATTATGTCTTATGCAATTTTTCTTTAACTGTCAATACATAGATTGTACTATAAGAATTGTGCACGATATCAGTTCTATTAGACCAAAAATAATCAACAACAAGGTTATCAACATAGTAAGTATGCCATGTCTTTCTATCCTTGCCTCTAATAATAAAATACAATGCAATATAATTGTCTTCCCCATTTAATTAAATACAACGCAATGTAATTGCCTTCCCCATTTACCGTTGTTAATTAGGTAAAAAATATCATGGAGGTTTTCAAAATATCGAGGGACACTACAAGGATCAAGGTGGTGATACATACAAAGCCATTTGCTCTTGAAAAGTCATTGGACTTGGAAAATACTGGCTCTTGAAAAGTCATTCAATTTAACCATTGATAGTACCACTTGTCACATATGTGCATTAATTTAATGAAGGGATGAGACAACCCAGGTGCATTGGGTCCACGAAATGTAAAAGTACATAAGGGACTTTGCTCAACCAACAAAATTATGACACATGATAGCCATGATTCCTGAAATAAAAGGAAAACATAATTGCACGAAATTAGTGATGGATTTACCAAAAAAAAGAGCATTGCCCCCTTGACCCCTACAATGTCCCTCAATATTTCAAAAACTCTTGTGAAATTTTTTCCTTAATTTAACAATGACAAATGTGAAGGCAATTATATTGTTTGCATTTGATAATCTCAAGTAGGGCTAGAAATACATGGAAGAATTACTATGTTGATAACTTTGTTGTTAAATGTTTCTTGTCTAATAGAATTGTTATCGTGCATAATTCTTGCAATTCGATTTCGGTATTAACATCTACAATAAAAGTGCATAATACATAATAGGAAGTGATCCTCCGAGGACTATAAATTTTGACTTTGACATCAAAATTGAGCAAATTTACACTCGTTGGAAACTTCTTTCAAAGTGGAAGAAATACGAATGCTCAATTCTTGTAGAAAGGAGTATAGGCTTAGTCTTGGTTGGGCTAAGAAATTGTCATAATGGAGGATGCCCAAGACCCTTATGATTTTGAAGTAGATGTGATGGGTGAAAATTTACAGTCTATAAATGTAGATACAAAGTCTAATAGACATAGAAATCAAGAGACAACTCCAGATATTGTAGAGACTGTAAAGAGCATGAGGGTAAAGCTTCAAAGTTGTGTAACAGACATTGAAAGACTAATCAAGACTCAAGAAGAGTATAACCAACTAAATGCAACCATGCTTCGAAGTTTGATGGATATATAGAAGTAAATTCATCATGGATATAATAAAACAATGTTGGCAAGAACAAGAATAGCTACATAAGTCATTCTAATAGGAGGTCTCATAGCACAAAAAGAACCTCATAAGATAGAACATACAATCCATCTCTATCAGAATCTTATATTAACAAGTCATATGCTCTTGAAGACTCATTAAACAATCCAAAATTTACTGCCAATAAACATAAGAGAAAGAGGCCTATCGACAATAACTTACATGGAGAATTTCAAAAGGCAAAGCCACTTACATTTTATCATGAAGTTAAATCTAGACAAGAAGCTAAGGCTTGGCTTATTGGGATGAGAAAGTGATTACAATTTCATGACTTCCCTTTCTGGATGTTCTTATCTCTAGTAAACACGATGGCACCCTTACCCACCAAGTCTATAGAAAAAATACTCACACCAAAAAATACCTTCATGCCCATTCTCACCATCACCCAAACCAAAAATATGTTATTCTTAAGACATTGGTAACTTGAGCCATTCAAATCTTTGCTTTCCATTTTATTGAAAAAGAAAAAGCACACCTTACTAAGGCCCTTGTGGCCAATGGTTACTTAATCGCTCAAATCAATAGAGCTTTCCGCTCATTCCTCCATATTAAATCCAAAAACTCCCCTCCCTACTTTATGCCTCTAGCTCTTATTTCTCTTCCCTACATCCAAGCCATTACTAATCACATTTCTAATATTTTAGCTAAAAATAATATCAAAACTATTTTTAAACCCTATAAAAACCTCAAACAATTATTTAGAAATGCTAAGGATAAGTATGATCCCATGCTTGGCCAAGGAGTTTACCCAATTCCATGCTCTCATGGTAAATCACACATTGGCCAAACTGGCAAATCTTTCAAAGCTTGTGTCAAGGAGCATATAGCTGACACATTCCACAACTGCATCTCTAAGTAAGTTATCATCAAACATTTTTAAAACTCTAAACTCCTCAATAGATTTTACCAAACCATAATTCTTTCCTCAACACCCTATCACTCGTCTTGTATAATTCGAGAAGCACTGGAAATTGAAAAACATTTGAATAATTTGAATCGAGAAGATGGTTATAAACTCATCCAAACTTGCAAGCCCACTATCCATAATCTTGTTCAATGTATCTCTTAATTAATTCTCTTTCTTTATGACTTCTATCGCTTTCCTCTTATTGTTGTTCCTTTACTTTTAACATATCAACTACAACATCCCCCAACTTAACCGAGGAACATTACTTATGTAAAGTACACATAAAATTGAAAATTTTATGCTAAATCTTTTCATGTAGCTTACTAACTACGATTTATACATATATTTAACTAGATTTTGATACCCATAATGAAATGCATCTACAACAATCAAAATGAACATGGATGCAACTAATAAACTCATTTACAACAACAAATAAACCATTCACATACGCAGAGTTAAGCATAGCCATTAAACTCATGAAATAACTTGAAAAATAGATAAACACTTATATTTTAATATACTTGTGCAACCAACTGCTTGGAAAGGAAATTCCACCCAACCATAGACTTGTTGTTCCAGATCTCAACAACAAGTCACCCCCGAGTTGGGGATAGGAATCCACAAGAGAAGGGTGCCTCTCACAATCCACTCACATCTCAATATCTCACAACCCACTGGTATTCTCCTACATTTATCCTGAATTTCCTCCAACTCTCTTCCTCTTAACCTGCCCAACCCAAGGAATGTACCCCTTCACTTCTCTCAGTCCATCGGGTTTCCTATTCATTTATCATGGTCTCTCTAGATCAAGTAACAAGGAACCTCTCTACTGGGAACTCAAGGGAACTCCTTGTCGGGATAAATACTAGAAACCAACAACAAACACTTGTTGTTCTATGCAACTCCCACAGGAGCTCACTCTTCAGGCTTGACAACCTGGATCTTCGATATTTAGCTCCAAAATGCTCCTAAATTTTCCCAACCTTCTTGCTCTAGCTTTGGTGCTCTCTTTCCTTGTTCTCCCTTATTGTTCATGCCCAAACTAAATGTGTAAAAACTGCCTGTAACTCCCCATATGAATTTCCTCTATTTTCCAAAAACAATTGATTTCTCACTCTATCCAATGTTGATTGTACTTCACCCCCCCCATGTTCTCTAATAACAATGGGATGTGACTCTTACACCCACCCTCTTACATGAGTTTAATGATTGGGCTCTCATAAACTCAAACATAAAATTAGAAGTTATTCCCAATGATAATAAAATTCAAGAAAATGGGTTGAAGTAATACCCATAATTAATTCCCTCCCTTGGATCCCTCTTAGACACTCTCTTCTCTTGTGTAAAACACATCCAACATCTCTATTCATAACCCCAACAACTGGTATCATATTATATTTATTAAAATCCGAAAACACATTTCGCATATTACATCGCTTGGCCATAACCACATTCATATCTACATTATGCATTAATTAAACTGGGGATTATAGTGAGATGTTACATTCCCCCTCCCTTGCAATTGTACACCGTCCTCGGTGCACAACACCATGCCAAAATACATATATAATTTACATCACAATACTTAGAAAATAAAAAATTATGCAATTTGTTTACCCTCCAACAACAGTCCCAACCATAATCTCTCATTATCTCAACCTACTAACCCAAGGAATGTGCCCCTTTCACTACCTTTAGTCTATCAGGCTGCACCATTCTTTTATCAGGGCTATCAACACAAGTGACCCAGAATTATGATATGTGGTTCCAGAGTCTAACTACCCAAAAATGGAGTCTTGCATTTTTAGCTTCTATTTCCTTCAAATTTGGCAAAAAATTCTGGGTATTCCTCTCATGCTCACATGTTGCATCTTTAGGACCGTAGCAGGTCCATTGAACCTTCACTAACCCTATGGATTTGATCTTGAGCTCCTTGAATTTCTGGTCTAGAATGCGTATTGGTTCCGCTCAGAAATCCCCTTCGTTTTCCACCTAGATCATAGTCCAATAAATTATGTGGTTAGAGTCAAGCACATATTTCTATAATAATGATACATGAAATACATTATGCACTCTCATGGATGTAGTCAATGCTAGCATGTATGCAACTAACCTTATCTTCTCTAATATTTCAACAGGCCCACAATATCTTGATGTCAACTTTGGACAACAACCCAATATTATCAAACTTATTTTTTCTTTCACTTTAAGAAATACATGTTGACCCACTTTAAAATCCCTAAAACTATGTTCTTGTCTACATAACTTTTATGCATGCCGCCTTTAAATTCTTCCTAATCTTTGTCATCTTCTCTTCCATTTTTTGCAACAAATCTGGCCCAATGATAGCTCTGTCTGTTGGGTTATCCCAACTCATTGGTGTGTTACACTTCCTACCCTGCTATACAATGCTTCAAATGGACTCATTTTTAATGAGGCTTGCATTATTGCAAGCAAATTCTACTAAGTGGATGTAGTCTTCCCACTTTAATGGTTGGCCCATCGCATACGTTTTGATCATGTCTTCAATTATTTTGTTGGTCCTCTCTGTTTTTCCATCTGACTCTAGGTGATACATTGTACTAATATTTAGATTTTTCCTAAAGCCTTTGAACAAAACTTTCCAAAAATTAGAGATAAACTTAGGATCTCTGTCTGGAACAATTGTCTTGGGCACTCCATGTAGCATGACAACTTCCTTCATGTAAATTTTTGCAATGTTTGTTGTCTTCTGTGTAGTCTTCACAAGAATAAAATGTGCAACCTTTGTTAATTTATCCACCACCACCATGATATAATCATGTTGTTTCACTATTTTGGGTAGCTTTGTAATAAAATCAATTGTAACCACTTCCCATTTTTGAGTTAAGGACAGACCATAGTGGTCTGAAATATTTATTTGGACAACCAACTCTAAATTCCAAGAAAAACAGGTGGTTAGAATTCCTCAATGAATATGAATTTGATATAAAGCATATCAAGGAGAAAGAGAACAAGGTGGAGGATACACTCAACAGAAGGGTGTGTGAGATGCATTCTACAACCATTATCATGTACCAATTAGATTTAAGAGACAAAATCTTAGAGGTTGCAAAATCAGATTTACCGTACATGGAAATAAAGACAAAATTACAACAAGTTATTTTTCAATAGAACAGTGAAGAATATAGACTAGAAAAAGATGAAATTCTCATGTACAAGGGAAAAATTTATGTGCCAAATTCTTAGGAATTGAAAAATATGTTTTTAAAATAAGTGCATAATGTGCCTTATGTTGGGAACCCAGGTTACCAGAAAATGATTACAATTGTTAAGAGCCATTATTATGGGCTAGGTATAAAGAAAGAGGTTGTTTATTCTATTGCGAGGTGTTTGGAGTGTCAAAAGGTCAAGGTTGAGCATAAACACCTAGCTAGGTTACTACAACTATTTCCCATTCCTAAGTGGAAATGGGAAGTTGTAACAATGGATTTCATCACCAAACTACTCAAAACAAACAAGCAACATGATTCTATCATGGTAGTGGTGGATAAGCTTACTAAAGCTACCCATTTTATTCCAGTAAAGCTCACACACAAGGTATCCAACACTACTAATATTTATATGAGAGAAATTGCTCGACTACATGGTATACCCAAGACAATGTGTTTTACAAAGATCCAAAATTTGTTTCATACTTTTGGAAAGGATTATTTAAGGGATTTAGAAAAAATATGAATTTTAGCATAGCTTATCATCCATAGTGATATGGGAAGACATAAAGGGTGAATCAGGTGATAGAATCCATGCTAAGGATGTATGTGATGGATAAACCATCCAAATGGGAGAATTATTTGCATTTGGTAGAGTTTTATTAAAACAATGGGTACCAAGCATCTGTAAAGATGATCCCATTTGAGGCACTTTATGGAAGAAAGTGAAACACACCAGTGAGCTGGGACAACCCAACAAACAAAGTAGTGGTTGGGCCAAAACTACTTAGGGAAATGGAAGAGTAGATGATGAAAATAAAATAAAATTTAAAGGTTTCCTAGGACAGGAAGAAAGGCTATGTTGATAAGGGCAGAACTCATAGGGAATAAAAAGTGGGTGACCATGTGTTCTTGAAAGTAAAATCCAAGAGAAGTTCCCTAAAGTTGGGAAAATTTTCAAAGATGGCAGCATGTTACTGTGGACCATTTGAAATCCTAGAGAGGATTGGTCCTATAGCATATGTGCTTTGCTTACCAGAATCAATGTGTATTCATAATGTATTCAATGTATCATTGCTTAAAAAGTATGTACCTGATGCTAATCATGTCATTGATTGGAATGTGATTCAGGTGGAGGAAGAGGGAGACTTTCAAGTGCATCAGGTTCGCACATTGGACCAAAAGATAAAGTAACTTCAAAATCGAGTCGTAGGGATAGTAAAGGTCCAATGGACCTATTACGGTCCTAAATATGTAACTGAGGAGTACGATAATGTTTTGTGAGAAGAATACCCGCATATTTTTGAATACTTTTGAAATTTTGGTTGTATATGTGTATATACTACACTCACAACAATGCATAAATAAGGGGGATGGGAATGTGATACCCCTAGGCCAAACCCCAATTGTACATATAAATGTAAATATAATTATACATATAATATGATGAGTTGATCATACAAGGTATTTGGTTTAGTTCTATGTGCATTGAGTTAGTGCGCAAGAACATCAGACCAAATAAGTGTGCACATTTTATAATGTATCACACACATGTGTAAGTGTTCCAGGATTGCACTAAATGAAGGGTACACACCAAATAGAGTTTGCATACAATGGAGCAAGTGCATGGTTTTGGGGCCACAGTTCCTTTGTGTATATGTATTTTGAGGCTAGAGTGCCTGTGTGGTTATTAGATTGGAGAGCTAGATGTTAAATGGCTAGTGAGCCATCATTGTAAAATGTAATCAGATGCAAATTTTAATGAAAGAACATCATTGCTAAAGAAAAACCATATAAAAGAGTATGGGGGGATAAAATCCACTAGATAGGGAAAGGGGGCTAAGATTTAAGGATAAGGGGATAAGCTAGGGGGGCTTAAGCCCAAAGAAATATTATATTAATATTGCTTAAAGTATAAAGTATGGATAATTATTTTATCCTAAGTTCTAAGGATGGGGACAAGTGGTCCCAAGGTAGTTTTATTTTATCCTAAGTTCTAAGGATGGGGACAAGTGGTCCCAAGGTAGTTATCAACTTGACAAGTGTCAAGTTGGGAACATGCATACATATAATTTGGAATTGATTCATTTTCATATCATTCTATCATCATTCCTTCACTCACTCAACTGGCATATGTACCCTGCTATTATTATTCCTATACTTATACATGTACCCTACATGTACATTGGTTAGCTTTGGAGATAGATTGAACAAGTGGGTTGTCAAGCCCGTAGGATATTGAAGAGGGGATTTTTTAGGCCTGTGAGCATTCTCTCTAGGAGAGAGAATTAATGGGAATTGATTTCTGAAGGTTCCAAAATTCAACTACAGGGCTCTGAGACTTCTTGTATGGCTTGTTGTTGAAGCCCCAGGAAGGAAGTGGGGAAGCCAAGGGACTATTGAGCAGGGAAGAGGCACACTTCTTGGGGTGGGACAAGCATGTGGGGAATGAGGGAATGTAGGTTGTTAGTTTGAGTTGGAACTTGTGACTGAGTTTCCTTCTCTCTGAGATACCTTAACCTGGTTAGGAATCCCTTATCCATGTGGATTTTATCCTCAGTTTGGGGGTGACCCACTACTGACAGTTATGTGCAATGTGGTCTAAGGTTTGGAGGAACGTGGAAGGTCTGCACATAGTTGGTGTTCTTTTAATCAAAGATAAGTGTCAGTTGCGTGTTAATTCATGTTCTGTGTAAATATGTATGCATTTTTTTTCATGGTTTTTTCCTTTGTATATTTCATGCATATTTATGTTATTATTTTTAATGAATCGGTGCAATTGCAGAGTATTTTTATGATTTAAATTAGTATCAAAGTTTGAAATTTTAAGTGGCATAGCCCAGTTAGTGACTAGGGATGCTAAAATATTCCTCCCACATAGTTTGCTCATGCTCCCATGTTGCATATTCAATACCGTAGTAGGTCCATTGAACCTTTACCGACCCTATTGATTTTTTCTTGAGTACTTTGACTTTCCGGTCTAGGATGTGTACTGGTTCCACTTAGAAATCCACTTCATTTTCCAGTTGGATCACAGTCCAATCAATTATGTGGTTAGGGTTAGACACATATTTCTTTAATAATGACACATGAAAAACACTATGCACTCTCATGGATGCAGACAATGCTAACATGTATGCAATTAGCCCTATCTTTTCTAATATTTTGGATGACCCACACTATCTTGCTTCCAATTTTTGGCAACAACCCAATATTATCGAACTTCTTTTCACTTTCACTTTTAGGAAAACATGTTCACCCACTTTAAAATCCCTTAAAGCTCTATTATTTTCTACAGATCTATTCTTCATGTCCTAGGCAACTTTTAAATTATTCCCAATCTTTGACATCTACTCTTTCATTTCCATTAACAATTCCGGCCCAATGATAGCTCTGTTTGTTGGGTTATACCAACTCACTGGTGTGTTACACTTCCTTCCATACAATGCTTCAAATTAGATCATTTTTAATGAGGCTTGATACCCATTATTGTCAAAAGATTCCACTAAGTGGATGTAGAATTCCCACTTTGATGGTTGGTCCATCACATACATTCTGAGCATGTCTTCAATTTTTATGTTGGTCCTCTCTGTTTGTCTATATAACTTTTGGTGATATGTTATACTGAGATTTAAATTTGTTCTAAATCCTTTGAAAAAATATTTCCAAAAATTGGATGTAAACTTTGGATCTCTTTCTGAAGCAATTACCTTGGGCACTCCATATAGCCTAACAACTTCCTTCATGTAAATCTTTGCAATGTTTGTTGCTTTGCGTGCAATATTTACAAGAATAAAATGTGCAAATTTTGTTAATTTATCCACCACCACCATGATGGAATCATGTTGCCTCATTGTTATGGGAAGCTTTGTAATAAAATCAATTGTAACCACTTCCCACTTCCACTCAAGAATGAGAAATGGTTGTAGTAGTCTCACTAGATGTCTATGCTCTGTCTTCAATTTTTGGCATTCTAGACACATGGATATGTAATTAGCCACTTCCTTCTGCATTCCTAGCCAAAAGTATTGGCTTCTTACAAATGCAATTGTCTTATGATATCTTAGGTGCCCAACATATGGCACATTGTGCATTTCCCTCAACAACGCATTTTTCATCTCTCCAGAATTTGACACATATTTTTCCTTTGTACATGAGGATTCCATCCTTCAACTCATAATAATTAATTTTCTGTTGTAAATTTCCTTTCTATAATGTCTCTTTTTATTTTTAAATATTGTTGATCTGAATTTCCAGCCTCTAAAATTTTTTCTTTTAAATCTATGTTGAACTTGATGATGGATGAAATATGCATTTCATGAGCTCTTCTGCTGAGTGCATTAGCCACCTGATTTTCCTTTCCTTTGATATGCTTAATTTCAAAGTCATATTCATTCAAAAAACTTATCCATCTAGTTTGTATGGCATTTAAGGTTGGCTATCCAAACAAATGCTTCAGACCAGAGTGGTCTATCCTTATCTCAAATATTCTACCCATGAGTTAATGTCTCCACATTTTCAATGCATGTACAATGGATGATAATTCCAAGTCATGTGTAGCATAATTACTTTCATGCTCTTTTATTTTTCTAGACTCATAGAATACCACATGTTCTTTTTGACAGAGGACTTCATTGAGACCTTTCTTGCATGCATCTACACACACTACAAAATATTCATCTGGATCTGCAATCTTTAATATGGGGGCACTTGTCAAAATGTATTTCCGCTGCTGAAAACTTTCTTTACATTTGGAAGTGCATTCAAATTTCACTCCCTTATTTTGCAAAGAAGTGATTGGGATTGCAATCTTTGAAAATCCTTTGATGAATCTTTGGTAATAACTGGAAAGACCCATAAATTATCTAACCTCCTTCAAATTCATTGGTGTTTTCCATCCTCTAATGTCCTTTATTTTCTCATGATCCACTGCTATCCCCTCTGCTGATACAATATGCCCCAAGTAGTGAATCTTCTTTTGATAAAATATGCACTTACTTAGCTTGGTATACAAATTATTCTTTCTCAAAACTTGCAGCACCATTCTCAAATAATTTTCATTATTTTAAAGTCTTTAATTATATGAGAATATCATCTAAGAAAACAATCACAAACTTTTCCAAGTACTCCTTGAACACTCCATTCATCAGGCACATTAAAATTGTTGGGGTATTTGATAGCCAAAATGGCATTACTATAAATTCATAATGACCATATCTTTTCCTGAATGTTTTCTTGTTGATTTCCTCTTCCTTTATCCTCACCCGATGATAACTTAATCTCAAGTCAATCTTGGAAAATATTCTTGCACCTTTTAGTTGATCAAATAAATCATCAATCCTCGGCAACAAATATTTTTTCTTTATGGTGACCTTATTTAGTTGCTTGAAATCAATGCATAGCCTTAAGGTTCTTTTCTCTTATTTTGTCTTTAAGTATATGAGAATATCATCTAAGAAAACAATCACAAACTTGTCCAAGTACTCCTTGAACACTCCATTCATTAGCCACATTAAAACTGCTGGGGTATTTGATATCCAAAATGGCACTACTATAAATTCATAATGCCCATATCTTGTCCTGAATGTTTTATTGCCAATGTCCCATTCCTTTATCCCCACCTGATGATAACTTAATCTCAAGTCGATATTGGAAAATATTCTTGCACCTTTTAGCTGATCAAATAAATCATCAATCCTTGGCAACACATATTTGTTTTTTATGGTGACCTTATTTAGTTGTTTGAAATCAATGCATAGCCTTAAGGTTATTTTCTTCTTCCTTACAAAAAGAACAAAGGCTCACCAAGGTGAAATGCTTGGGTGCATATACCCCTTCTCCAAAATTTCTTCAAGCTACATCTAAAACTCTTTCAATTATGGTGTGCCTATTATGTAAGGTGTATTGGACATTGGGGAAGCTCCTGGCAACAAATCAATGTCTCTCTTTGTGGGAAACCCTTGGATTTACCCAAAAACATCTTCAAAATCCCTCAAGATTGGATGGTCTTCAACACTTTCCAATTTATCTTTGGTTTCCTCTTCCATATGGGATGCACAAATTTGACATCCTTTTTTGAAAATATTTTTCAGTTGCATGGCTGAAATTTCTCTAACAACTAGAACTCTCAAAATTCCTTGAATCTTTCCTTGTTGTCCATCCTCATCAAGACAATTTATTGTCTTGTTGTAATAGTCTAGGATGACATAGTGTTGTTCGAACCAATCAATTCCAATTAAACGGTCATATGAACCCAACGGTATGATGTTCACATATACCTTTGTGCTAAGTCCATTCATGTATGTTAGACCATCTTTAACCAACTCATTTTTCTCTCTCATAGCCCTCGTGGCTAACTGAACTAACCAAGATTTCTTATGCTTACTCCTTTGCAAGTTGAACTAACCAAGATTTCTTATGCTTACTCCTTTGCAAGTGAAATATTTCAAAAATGTTAGAGTTTATGTAACTATAGATAGCTCTAGAATCAATTAAAATTTCTAAGGGATGATTATCAATCATACCTTCCACTTCAATCATGGGGGATTGATGCTCTGCTTGTTTTTTGTCCAAGGATGCATAAATCCTTGGCATGATTCTTCCCATACCTTCAATTTTTTCAGTCTCCTGAATGTTGTGAATAGTCCTCATTCTTTCTCCCCTGTTAGGGAAATCCCTATACAAGTGATTTCCCTCACATCCCCAACATTGTACAAGTTGTTTCCTTGGCATTTTCCCAGATGAATCTATTGTCTTGAGCTCATTTTGAGTTGATTGTCCATGTTGTTTTTCTCGGGATTTTTTTCTTGAAAAAGGGTGGCTTAAAACCTTTCTTCCTTTTCTATTTCTTACCCTTCGTATTTTCATTCCAAGATTTTTGGAAGACTGCCCTCCCTCTACTCTACTCATAAAGATTCTTTGTTATCCTTCTGGCCTCTTCCAAAGTCTCAAGGTTATCATATTGTATTTTTTCATTGTAGAAGGAGAGTAACGCACTTATAAACCTTTGGATTTTTACCTTCTCATCCTTTATGAAGTCCACATACTTCAACAATTCAAAGAACCTCTTCTCATACTCATCCATTGTCATGCTTCCCAGCTTAAGTTCAAAGGAATATTTCATATTCCTTTCACAGTAATGCTCAGACAAATATTTCTCTTGGAAATATCCTTTGAACTGCCTCCATGAGATCTTATCCTCATCAAGGTGCTTGGCTTGCTTACGTTGATCCCACTACACGACTACCTTTCCTTGCAAGTGGTAGGTTGCAATTCTTGTTTCTACCTTGGAGGGATAATCATGCAGTTGAAAATATTTCTTCATTTCCAATAGCCAGGCCTTGGCCTCTTCTACCTTCTTGTGCTCACCATTGAAAGTAGGTGGCTTTATTTTCCTGAGTTCACCTTGCAATATGTCCCCCCCAGGCCTTCTCCGTTGTCTCCTGACAGGAGACACACTTGGGCTACTCCCTGGTCCTGAACTGGCATGAGCTCTCCTAATGGATTACTCTGGGGAACGATGGTGCCTGTTCATGCTCCTCGACTGCTTGTCATTACCATGCTCATCCCTTTCTGCTATGAGATTTGGATGTTGTCACTTGTCTAGCACTAGCTTCTTGCTTTGTGCCATAGTCTTTATTGGCCTGCTTCTGCAACACGTTCAAGCTTTGTAGTATCTCTTCTTGAGATTTCACAATATTTTCATTATCAGCGTTATAGCTCTGCACTTCTCTCTACAGGATCCTCATAGTTACAAGCTCTTGCCTGTCTTTTCTTCCATTAAACTCTATCTCAACATTTCCCATGCTGACATGCAGACCCCTAAATTCCTCTTCATGACTGTAGGACCCTTGAGTATTTTCCATGGCCGTGGCTCTCATAAAGGAACTAAAATGTTTCTTTGTACCTCTAAATTCTACAATAAATGTACATGCAAATAAATTTTTGTTAGACAAAAATATATACATACACAGTTATGGAAAATAATTCATATTTTTTTCAGCTCTTTAATGCCATCAATCATCTTCTTTTGCATTGAATGTAACTTATACTGCCTAGGTCAATTTTTGGGGTTGATAGACGAATTCTCCTCTCCAAGAGATTTCCAACAATTTCTTTCTTGCTGAATTCTAAATTATGAGCAGGAAGTTATAGTCATTTGAATATTACTAATTTACCCCTTTATATATTTTTCATTCCAGTCTAATTAATCCTAGACACCAACTTTTGCCACTTGTAGAAATAAATATGTCAGGAACTAGAGAAACTTTTGTATGAGACATAGATAATAATGATGATAGGGAATTCATAACAATTCTCATATTGTCAAATTGATGCTCCGATAAAAATTGCAACAATTTGGAAATGATAACTTTGTCCTTTCTCACCCCTTTTTCCAAACTTATAATTTTTAGCCAAACTGGTTATCTGCCAAACTGTGCACTTCTCGAAAAATTTCACTAAATCAAATTTGTGTGTCTTGATGAGTACACAAAAAGTTGATTAAATAATTTTTAGAGTTTTGTCATATGAGGACCCTTTTCCTTCTCTGAAAATCCCAAAAATCTCCCAAAAGTGGCTTGGAATAATGGATTTTTCTCTATTTCAACATCCCCATTCCAAACTCCTTAGAATTTATTCAATTCCTTCATGAGTTATTTCCATGTCTGCTTTCTGGACTTCCTCCAAGAATTTTAGCTTAATTTGGATCTCTACCAATGATATGGGCCCAAATATTTAAATACCACTATTTTGCAATTTCTGACAAATCCGAACAGAAATGGGCAGTGACCCTCTCAAGCACTTTTGTAGATATTCTCACTCTAGAAAAAACCCAGATGTTCCATCTCAATCTAACTTAATCTGCTTGAATTATGGCCAAAATAAGAAAATGGTTTCAGACTTGGTTTTCTTTGTTGAGACTATAGGATATTCTTGCCTTCATGGCAATCTGTTGACGTGGCACTGAAGTTATTCTTCTGGACGTTATCCTGATTCCTATCCAATTGGCAGACTTCGGTCATGGGGGAAATGCTCCCCCATGCTCTCGTTTCTATGTGCTTTTGTTCTGGTCCGGGTGATTTTCGACCACTTGGCCATCGATCCATTGGTCATTGGGGAAATGCTTCCCCCTTCTCTCATTTTAATGTTCTTCTAATCCAATTCAGTCGGTGAACTTCGACCATCGGTGAGAACACATCCATGCTCCCTTCATTCCTAAGTGGTTTCTGGTCCGGTCCGTTGACTTTCGCATCTGGTCTCGACACCTGCACCACTATTCCAATGACACGTGATGACGAGACGACCTATCACAGGGAAACAACCGACATGTATGGAGGATTGCTAGGCACTGACTGGGCATACTAACAGGGCACTGAGGTGGCAACCAAAAGTTACATTACATGCAAGCTCCATAGGGCTCCATGGATCTCCTTTCTTCACACACAAGTAACAAAGGAATCAATGTTGATTATAAATAGGCTAAGCAAACCCTCCCCAATGCATGTGGGATAAATAATTCAAATACCAGATTGACGATGGGGAATCTACACGGAGGCTAGATCACTAGTTGATGTGCACTTGTCTTATGGGAGGCATAACTCCCGAGTCTGATGCCCAAATCGAGCAAATGATAGCTCGATGGAAAGCTAAGGCCACGAAGAATTATTTGATCATGGTTTCCATGGTGGTCATGATAGCGTTAAACCAAAAGAATTCTTCCCTTTGACACTGTCCCGTAGTAAATAATTTTCACCTAAAAGAAAAAATCATTCAAACAATTTCTTGCTGTCATGTAGCAGAACCTTGTAGGCCCAGTGTTGTAACCTACAACTCTGATACCAATCTGTAATGTCCCCTAACTTAACTAAGGAACATTACTTGCGGAAAGTACACATTAAAAACACAATTTTTCTGCTAACTCTTTTCCTGTAGCTTACCAACTATGATTGATACACATATTTAACTAAATTTTTATACCCATAATGAAATGCCTCTATAACATTCTAAATGAACATGAATGGAACTAATAAACTCATTCACAACAACAAATAAACCATTCACATACACAAAGTTAAGCACAACCATTAAACTCATGAAATAACTTGAAAAATAGATAAACACTTATCTTTTAAAATACTTGTACAATGAGTTGCTTGGGAAGAACATTCCACCCAAACACATACTTGTTGTTTCAGATCTCAATAGCAAGTTACCCCCAAGCTGGGGCTAGGTATCCAAAAGAGAACATTGCCTCTCACAATCCACTCATAGTTCAATATCTCACAACCCATCGGTATTCTCCTACAACTATAACAAATTTCCTCCAACTCTCTTCCTCTTGACTTTCCCAACCCAAGGAATGTACCCCTTCACTTCTCTTAGTCCATCGAGCGTCCCATTCATTTATTAGGGTCTCTTTGGCTCAAGTAACAAGGAATCTTTCTTGCTGGAATACCCCATCTCTTCAAGCAATAGGCAATGGTCTCGGACGCTACATCGATCGAGCAGAACCAAGGGATCAGTACTCTTGTGCGCGTATATGCGTAGAGGTGGATCTGGAAGTTGGCCTACCAGAAGCTATCAAGCTCAAGGTCGGAGTCTGGAACCACTTACAAAAGTTGGATTACGAACAGCTTCCGTTCAAGTGCCGAGGCTGTCACGAATATGGTCACTTCCTAAGAAACTGCCCAAAAGCTCCCCCAACCACCACAGAAAAAGAAGGAGAGGAAGGATGGCAGCAAGCCCGGAAAGGGAGATCAAGAGCAAGAGGGCAAAGAAGAGAGCAGGCAGATCCACAGAAATCCAAATCCACGGAATCCCCAGGGAAGGAGAATAGCTTCCGAATCCTAGGCCAAAACTCGGAGGAAAGTGTTCAAGACCCAAATGAGGCAAGCCCGCAGGAAGGTATGGAAGATCAGAACTCGAAGGATAAAGGAAACTCGCCAACAGAAGAAGAAGGGGCACAAAGCAATCCCCCCCAGCAGCAGGATGACCGTCAAAATGCAGAGGATGGGGAGATCCAAATAGAAAGTGAATCAGAAGAGGCAAATGAACAGAGGATCTCCCCAAAGAAAAAAGGAAGAGGTAGAAAATCAAAAATTGAGGAAAGGAACCAAGAAACTCACAAAGCAGTGCTGGATGGATCACAAACCACCCTCAAATCGGTGTACTCTGGACATCAAACGCGGAAGCAACTCAAAGCCTCCCAAGGAGGCCCCCCTAATCCAAGTTATTAATGATTATAACCTCCTGGAACTGCAGAGGAATGGGCAGTAAAAAAAAGGAAGAAGCTCTGAAAGATATCCTCAAATCTTCGGAAGCAAGCATCCTTCTGCTCCAGGAGACCAAAATGAGCCAGCAAGATGTGCTCAGAACTTTATCGAAAGTCTGGAAAGGAAGTCAAGGAGTCGCAGGGAATGCACGGGGAGCTTCAGGGGGGATTTGCACACTGTGGGACTCCTCCAGAATCGACATGATCAGCACCTATATCAGCATGCACTGGATTCATACAAAAGTTCTTCACAAAAGCACGGGATGTCAGGTAAGCTTATTTAATATTTATGCTCCACAGATTTTAGGGGAAAAAATCCATTGTTGGGATTCTCTGCAGACCTATTTACAGCAAAACACGCTCTCCAATATCATCCTTGGAGGAGACTTCAATGTAACGTTGGCCCAGGACGAGAAAAGGGGAGGTTCAATAGTGAGAGACCCGGTCCATGAATGGGTAGAAGACATTGCTGCTGCATGGGACCTTCTCGACATAAAACCCACCAAAGGCCGCTACACGTGGACGAATAAGAGAATAGGCCCAGGTCACATCGCTGCCAGGCTCGACAGGTTCCTGGTCCAAAGCTCCTTCCTGGTGCTAGGACTTACGACAAATTCAGAAATTCTGCCCCACAGTACCTCATACCATAAACCAATCTGCCTAGAAATCAAGAAAGACAAAGTCAAAGGGCCCATCCCATTCAGGTTCAGCCCAAATTGGATCAACGATAAAGGATTTGCTGATATTGTCTGATATTGTTACCAAAGTTTGGGCCTCCACAGTCCAAGGTTCAGCATCCTATGTCTGGGAAGAAAAAATAAAAAGACTGAAATATGCTCTAAAGTCTTGGGCCAAATCTCAGCCAAGCCCAGCAGAAGTGCGCCTAACAGCCCAAGGCCAACTTGAAGCACATTAGCTTTTAATGGAGCAAAAGGAGATCACTCCGGAAATTCTGAAAAAAGAGGACAGCCTTCAAAGGGAATGGCACCATGCCTGCAGACTGGAGGAGAATTACTGGAGACAAAAATCACGAAGTTTATGGCTGAAAGATGGAGATCGAAATACAACCTATTTCCACAAACAATCAGAGGCAAGGAAACACTTTAATGCTATAATGGAAGTGCAGATTCGAGACGCTACAATAACAAACCCGGAAGGAATAAAACAAGCAGCTTATGAGACTTTTGAGAAATTATACACAGCCCCAAAGGATGCGGAGTTAGATCAGCAAAATTATCCCCTCAATCTGATCCCAAACTTAATAAGTGAAGAAACCAACAACAAGCTCACAAGTGAGATCACACAGCAAGAGATAAAGGAGGCCCTCGATAAGATGCACCCCGACAAAGCTCCGGGACCGGACAGATTCACTGCCAGATTTTATCAACACTGCTGGGACATAATCAAAAAGGACTTAACCAAAATGATCCAGAAAACGCAAAAGGTTAGCAAGCTGAGAGGAAGCATCAACTCCACCTTTCTAGCCCTCATTCCAAAGGAAAAAGCAACGATCTCTTCTAACAGATTTAGGCCAATCTCCTTATGTAATACAAGCTATAAAATCATTGCCAAAGTCATAGCCAACCGTCTCAAGACAACGCTCCCTCTCATTGTTCCGGAAAATCAAGGAGGGTTTGTCCAGGGGAGACACATCGCCGACAACATCATCCTGGTGCAAGAAGCAATCCATTCCAGCGTGCTAAGGAAAGAAAAAGGTATGGTTGTCAAACTGGATCTTGCTAATGCTTTTGATCGAGTCAGACATGATTTCTTATTTGAAGTTATGAAAAAATTTGGGTTTGATTTGCACTTCATAAGTTGGATTAAAGCTTGCATCGGCTCTCCCTGGATAGCCCCCCTTGTAAATGGGAAGGTCTCTGGTTTCTTCAAAGCCTCCAGAGGGTTAAGGCAGGGCTGCCCTCTCTCACCCTTTCCTTGCAAGTGGTAGGTTGCAATTCTTGTTTCTACCCTAGAGGGATAATCATGTAGTTGAAAATATTTATTGATTTCCAACATGCAAGATTTGGCCTCTTCTTCCTTCCTATGCTCACCATTGAATGTAGGTGTCTTGATTTTCCTGAGTTCACCTTGTAGGATGTCTCCCTCAGAACTTCTCCCATGTCTCCTCACAAGGGACACACTTGGGATGCTCCTTGGCCTTGAACTTGCATGAGATATCCTAGTGTATTTCCATGGAGAATGATGGTATCTTCTCATTATCCTTGACTTCTTGTCATTCCCATGATCATACCTTATGCTATGGGATTTGGATGTTTTCACATGTCTAGCACTAGCTTCTTGCTTTGTGTCAAAGTCTTTATTGGCTTGCCTATACAACATGTTCAATATTTGAAGTATCTCTTCCTAATCCTTCATAATCTTCTCATTATCTTCCCTATAAATCTGCACTTCTCTCTCTAGGCTTCTCATAGTCAAAGGATCCTACATATCTCTTCCTCCATTATACTATGTCTCAACATTTCCTATACTAAGATGTGGCATTCTGAATTCCTCTTCATGATTGTAGGACCCTTGGGTATATTCCATGGATATATTTCTATTAAAGGAACTAAAATAACTTACTATACCTCTAAATTATGAAAGAAATGTGCATGCAAACAATTTTTTGTTAGACAAAAATATATACATACACAATTATGGAAAATAATACATAAATTTTTCTACCCTTTGTTAGACAAAAATATATACATACACAATTATGGAAAATAATACATAAATTTTTCTACCCTTTAATGCCACCAGTCATCTTCTTCTGAGTTGACTGTAACTTTACTATCCAGATCAATTTTATAGGTTGATAAATAGATTCTCCCATATAATATATTTACAATGACTTATTTTTTATCAATTCTGAGCTCTGAGAAGAAATTTATAGTCATTTGAATATGGATAATTTACTCCTTTTGCACCCTTTTCTCCTAGGTGCAATTAATCTCAGACACCAATTTCTGTCACTTGTAGAAGTAAATATGTCAAGAACTAGGGAAACATTTGTATGAGACATAGATAAAAATGACGACGAGGAATTCATAACAACTCTCATATTGTCAATTTGATGCTCTAGAAAACAAATGCAACAATATGGAAACGACAACGTTGTCCCCTTTTTACCCATTTTTCTAGACTTTAGCCAAACTAGTTATCTCCCAAACTTACACTTATGGAAATACTTCACTAAATCAAAGTTGTCTAGATTTATGAGTATACAAAATGTCAAGTCCATAAAGTTTTCCATTTTTTCCAT
>CBVK0100580853.1:0-14470 GCA_900067695.1 Picea abies | reverse complement strand
ACCATATACCATAACATAAATCATTTATAAACTTGTATAACATCATCAATGAAGTGCCTCATGTGCCTCCAACATATCCCACCATAAACCAAGTGTATACCTCAACCGTATACCAACATCTCAAAGATATGTCATATACTAAATCATATGTAAGAGTATGCCTCACTCAAACATGTAGCCAAGATGTACCTCAATCAAGTGCCAATGCCTCACCAATATAAGCAAGTCTCAAGCATGTGCCATAGCCAAACCGAACAAGTAACCCTCAAATCATACACATAAACATACATTTAGTCATGTAGCTAACCTGATATAAGATTTTATATACATGTAGCCATTCATCAGTCTTCAAGAACCTAACACTAGCATACTCCAAAAAACTGTCTTGTCCTCATGGGAATAATACCTCTTGTCACGTGGGGCCTCCTGTGACAGGGACTAGGCGACCTATGGGGCTGCCTCGTGGGACATTAGTTGTCTAACCTATGGGGGTAAGCCAAATTAGGGTTTCCTCAGAAATTCCCACTCTCCTTTGCAACCCTAAAACTCCCGCACTTCTCACTCTTCGCTACCTCAGATTTCATTGTCACAGACTTGTCAATAGATCACTAGTTCACTAGAATATATTCAATAAAATGTGTGAGTGAATGTGTTTGTGAATGACCTCTTGAGGTGTATTTATACTTTTTCCAAGTAACCTCTCTCCTTAATATTAGGGGCTTATATAGTTTCTTGTTACAACCAATTTACCCTTTCATTAATTGACTTGTAACTAACTAGGGTTTTCTTGACCATTCTTTGGGGCTTCTAACTTCACAAGGCCATAACTTCTCAACCGTGAGGAACCACGTGGCGTACCACCTATCACCAGAAACGACATGAAAAGGACTATCCTTCCATGGGTGAGTTACCTACATTTACACCATCCTTAATGATCTTTTTTCTTCATCAAATTTGGGTTCCATAATCATACCTTTGGGGCTACCCGACTTCTTCAAGGGTTGTCATCAATGAAAATCAATCTTTCAACAATATCCCCCTTTTTTATTGATGGAGACACCGATGGCATGATAACACTCATGCTCCTGCTCATGCTCCCCCTGTCTTCATGCATCTATTGTTTCTCTCTATTTCCATGCCTTTGTTCTCTCTCTCCCCCTTTGACACCAATGAAAAAGGGTAATTCTCCTTGGGGATGTTCGATCCCCATGGATACAATACTTTTCTTTCTCTTCATGGTGATTCCTCATGTAAATCTATGGTGTATATGAAAGGAATTCAAAATATTGTGTACTTGTATTCTTCATGACTTCTACTTCTCTCCCCTTATCATTCTATGCCCGATGTTGTGTGGATCACTGTGGGGGAGAAACTACTCCAAGTTTCTATCAAAGATACTGAAAGGTCTCCCTCGAAATAGGTTTGGTGAAGATATATACAATTTTCTCTTTTGTCCCAATGTACTCTAGCTTGATGTTATTCTCTGTATCTTGTTCCCATAGAAAGTGATACTTGATTGGAATGTGTTTCATCTTGGAATGCATCATTGGATTCTTGGATATATTGATGGCACTGGTGTTTTCACAGAGTATTGAAATGGGCTCATCATACTTCACTTGTAAATCCCGCAAGGTTTGCTTCATCCAGAGAACGTGAGTGCAAAAAGTTGTTGCTGCAATATATTCTACTTCTTTTGTGGACAAAGATACCAATGATTGTTTCTTTCTCAACCATGATACCAGAAACTCACGCAAGTATAAGTATACTCCACTTGTAATTCTTCTGTCGTCAATGCTACCTTCCCAATCTACATTTGTATAGGAGACCAAATATATTTAATTCCCTTCTGGATACCATAGTCCAAAATATTTTGTTTATTTGAGATATCTTAATATTCTCTTTACTACCATAACATGTGTTTCTTTCGGTGTTGCTTGAAATATCACAACTTGTCCAACTAATTGCATCACATCTGGTCTTAATGTTGTCACATAGATTAATATTCCAATCATTGATCTATAGAGTCTCTTATATCCATCCTTAGATTCATCATCCTTGCTCAACTTACAATTGGTCTGCCTAGGATTACTTACTGGTTTACAATATTCCATTCCAAATTTCTTTAGCATTTCTATGATGTACTTGGTTTGGGATATGAAAATACCTTTATCACACTGACATATCTATAATCCCAAAAAGAATGTCAAATCACTAAGAAAAGATATTTCAAAATCATTATGCATGTCTTTGGAAAATTGATGACTCATCCTATCATCATTGCTCCAAAATATAATATCATCTACATAAACTTAAATTATCAATATATTGGCTCGATCCACTATTATGTAGAGATTGTTGTTTGCATTTCCATCCTTGAATCCTTGTTTCTATAGATACATGTCCAATCTTGAATACCATGCTCTAGGGGCCTGCTTGAGTCCATATAATTCTTTCTTCAACCTACAAACATAATCTTCCTTTTTTTTTATAGTAGAAACCCTTTAGGTTGTTTTATGTAGAATTCTTCTTCTAATTCTCCATTTAGAAAGGATGATTTAACACCCATATGATACACCTTGATTTTTTTTTAACATGCATAGGCTAAGATTAATCTGATTGCTTCCATCCTAGAAAATGGGGGCAAAGGTCTCTTCAAAATCTATTCCTTCAATCTGAGTGTATCCTTTGCATACTAACATTGCTTTGTTTCTAGTTACTTGTCCATCCTCGTTCAATTTGTTTTGAAAAACCCACTTTGTACCAATGATATTTTTGTTCTTTGGTCTTAGAACCGATTCCCATGTGTCATTATTCTCTATATGAACCAATTCTTCATCCATAGCCTTGATCTAGTGTACATATTTGTTGGCCTCTTCAAAACTACTTGGTTTAACTGTGGATAAAGATGTTAGATGCCTTTGTTCTGGTGAACGTATTCTTCTTTGGGTTTCAACTCCTGCATCTTTATTCCCAATAATCTATTCTTGGGAGGTATCTGCTACTCATATTCCTCTTGCTATTCTTTTGGATACTCTTCATCTTATTCTACTTCTTCTTCTTCTTTTATACCTTCTTCATCATCCCACTCTTCTGAATCTTTGCTTCTTTCTTCATTCTTTCGTTCACCTATTTCATCAATTATTACATTGGTGCTTTCCACTATTCTGTTGATTCTTAGACTAAAGCATTTATATTCTTTTATTTTTCTTGAATACCCAACTAGTATGCCCTTATCAACTTATGAGTCAAATTTTCCAATCCTTCCATCTTCTTGATATAACATTTTCTTCCAAATACTCTGAAATGATTTATATTTGTTGGTATTCCTTTCCATAACTTGTAGGAGTCTTATCACTATTACTTCAAAGAATTCCTCTATTCAATATATGAACCACTGTATGTACTTCTTGTGCCCAAAAAATGTCACTCGACTTGGAATCTTTCAACATAGTTCTGTCCATTTCATGTACTATTGTGTTCTTCCTTTCGACAACTCCATTTTGCTGAGGTGTCCTAGCTACTGAGAACTGCCTTTTTATTCCATGTTCATCGGAGAAGTCCATGAATTCCTTTGATGTAAATTATCCTCCATTTTCTGATCTCAAAGACTTGATTTTCAATTCCATATCAGTTTCAACCATCTCTTTGTATATCTTTAAGTGTTCGAATGCCTATGACTCCTTCATGAGAAAGAAAAATGCAATCATTCTTTTGTAGTCACCAACTAGTAGCATAAAGTACTATTCACCATTTAATCCCTTCATTCTTGTTGTTCCACATAGGTTAGGGTGTACGATCTCTGATGGTTTTGTTGAGGAGAACTCTTTTGATTTGAACATGGTCTTGGTTTGTTTTCCTTGTAGATAATATTCACATAGACTATTTTTTGGCTTTGAAATACCAGGCATTTCTTTCACTGCTTCCTTTCTGTTGATTTTGACAAGGTTATCAAAGTTCATGTGACCAATTCTTTTGTGCTAGAGCCAAATTTCATTTTCCTTTTCTAAGCAACATATTTCCTGTTGGACACAATGACCACAATGAATGAGGGCGGGGGGTGAATCAGTGTGAGGCTATTTATACACTTCTTACAAAACTTTAAATAGAAATCACCATTCACAACATCATTACTTATTACTTCCATTCACACTTAGTTTCTTTCATGTAAACATATCTCAACAACATACATCAACAATAGAAAACTATGAACCATCATAATAATGAACACAAGGAACACCAGATATATGTGTAAGTGTTTTGTATTATGTGTTATAGGAGTCTACAATCTCATGGGTTTATCAACACCAACTGAAAATAGTACCAAGTCTCACTACAAGACCCAACTTGGAGATCTCAACACCAACTGAGAAGAGGAATCCAACCCTCAAGTTACAAGACCCAACTTGTAGACATAATCCAATCTGTCAATAGGTTCATGACCTATCTATACTTCAACCCACATATGTACATGAAATTCCTATATTGTATCATATGTATGTATGCATCCTTCCCTCTGACAGCCTGCGTACACCTTCATAAAACTATGTCATTCATACTTCTGCACTTCTAAAAATTTCCTACCTCTGTCACATCCATTTGCAACCTATCACTTCAACCACTCTGTCACTGCAACCAACCTTTCACTTCCGAACCTGTACCATTCCAACAACAAACAAATATACACCATCCAACAACCTATGCATGTCCCTCATGCATACATCATCAAAAAACATAGATATCCCTTAACCATATCAGAACAGAACCACTCAATCAACCAACCAACATCTACCATATCCAAACATCATAAAACCCATACAAATAATGCTTCAATCATTCACCATACCATGAATAAATATAAACATTAAGACAACATATAACCATACCAAAAATTTTGTAGCATATTTGAACCTGTAGAATGATATCTTGGAACTTGCTTCAGACTTCAGAAACCTGGGAGTAGCATCTACTCAACATTTTCTCATCCTTTTCAATATATGTGACCTGTGCTTATTCAACATGCATATGTACGTACATTGGTATTCTGCAACCTGCGTATGTACACACCCTGGCCTATTGCATCCCGTGTACAGCTTCAAAAAAATAGGGTTTTTTAAACCTCTGGAACTTTCTCCATCAAACTTACTTTCTACCTTAGACTTATATAACTTATTATGCATCCATGAGTACCTAAAATTAACCTTTCACCAAAATAGATCTTCAACATATTCAAAAGATTCATTATCATAAGAGACCCTTTCTCTCTTATTTATACTTCTCCAAGTAGCTTCCTCTAGGGGTTATCTCCTAACCAACTTAACACAACTTCCTTCTTTTGGGGCTAACCCACTTCTAACCACTTTGTCCACTTACAACCATTTTATCCACAAAAATTAATCTCTCCACTTCTAGTTGCAACTAACTTATTTTTAATTGTTTTCTTTTTGCAACCAATTAACCCATGACTAACCACTTTGACTGGTCAACTTCTTCTAGGAGCTTCTAGGATCTAGATCTCAGCCTTACAAACATTAAAGGCCTATCCTATCTACAGCCTGCGCAAAGGCACGGCTCTATGGCTCAACGACCTAAGCAATTAAATTACATTCAATTCAAGTTTTAAATGAGGACTGCACCTCTCTCTTCATCTTGAATGCACGCACTTGACACGGTTGGCTGGTTGTCTGGCTGACGTGGAGAGATGCTCCTGCATCAATTTTGCATATGATGACCAACAAAAGGGTTAAATAAAACACTAGAGCAAATTCCAATAAACTAGAAACAAACAAGCAATAAAAACTATTCATTCTAACAAAACACCACAACATGAAAACAATAATACCCAATGCACATGATTTCTTACTTTCTAACATAGATTTGTATAAGCCCAAAATTGGAACTTTTGCAAATCACGATCCACAACACTTGGAAATTGAGATGACCCTTGTCTTTTTGAACTATAGTAGCTTATATCATGATCAAACACCAAAAAACCAAATACAATAGAATGTGGCTAAACAATCCTTGAGACTATATGAAAATGCATCCAACCTAAAAACAACATTGTTTTACAGTACATGGTAAATAATTCACTGCTCCCTAGCTTTATATCTTTCAACATCTATTCTCTCTGCCACCTTTTGATTTATGCTATTCAAACCATCCCTAGGCTATCTCCATAGCATCAAGCAATTGCAAAATAAAAAGAACAATAAAATCTCAAAACATCATACTTTCTTTTTGTTTCTATTTAACTTTGATTCTTTCTTATGTATACAGTGTCTAAAATAGCCCTTGACCAACTTAACTTAATTCTAAAAGGGAAAAATAAGAACCAAGTTCTAATTCTCTTTGGCATATAGCATGCAATGTAGAGAATTTCTTACCTTTTGACATAGATTTGTAGAAGCCCAAAATTAGAAGTCTTGCAAGTTGCGAGTTGTTGGATTACTGAGAGGGGGGGTGAATCGGTGATAGAGATTTTTTATCCTTTTTAACCATAACATATAAGTGTTGTTAAATTTATGATCAATTTACCAATATCATTCAACAAGTGCAGAATAAATAAACCATGGACAATGAGCAATCATACACATACACAATACACCATTATTTTTACGTGGAAACCCAATGCGGGAGAAAACCACATAATGCTTTTTCTTATATGTCATTAAGAAGTGCATTCATTGGAAGCACCAAATTCCTTTGTTCTCGAGCTACAATTGGAAGGAGGCTCCAACCCCCTAGATTCTGAGGCTATAACCTGAGGGAAGCTCTAACTCCCCAATTCTTTGGCTACAAGCAGACGAAGGCTACAACTCCCTATGTTCTTCAACTACAACCGAAAGGTGGCTACAACCACCTATCCTTGCCCCATCCAAACTTCCCTGAAGTATAAATGCCAAATGTAGACAACATGTCATTGTCACTGAATCAACTATGTCATTGTCATAACTGTCACTGAAAGCCTATCCCAACATGTACCAAACTTCTTCAAAAATTTCATGCAGATCCACAACCTGTCTATTCTGCAACACACAGATGTTTGCGCCTTTTTGTACTGCAATTCGCGGATGTTCGCACCTCTGCTTGTTGCAACTTGTGAACTGGATGCAAAAAGCTCTGCTAGTACACTAACACTCTCACTGTCTCTCTGTCTGTGTCAGTGTCTCAGTCTCTCTCACTGTCTGATCACTCCGTATCTACTCACAAACTGGTCGATCTGATAGAAACAATACTCATCCAATATCCAAGTAGATCTAACACAACCATGTACTAGGCTCATACATATGTCTTACTAAACTCATGTAATATAAGAACCCCTTATATTAACCATACATCAAACCCTCACTGTTAAGAAAACCCATCCTATACTGATAACACTATGTCTCAACCATAAACCATCAACCATACTCCAAATAACATAGGATATGTCTTAGCAAGATGCTCAATGAAGTATCCCAACAACAAACAACCAATACAATAGGAATGTATCCCTATAGATCTGTGTGATACAAAATATACCATACAACCAATAGTCCCTCAAGGGAAAAAGCTCAATCTCTCTTGGCCACACCTCAAGCATTCACCAAAGACCTACTTAAGTCAAGCATATAACATACCTTTTATTACTGTAGATATCTTTGTCATACCTTCACAAATAGACCTTCTTGTAGCCTCTTCTCATCTCTACAACTTATCATAGATGATAGATATGATCTTCCTTTTCTTCAGCCTTAGCAATAGATTTGTGCTTTGTCTTCAGTAAACTCATGTGTATCTTCTCTTTGTCTCACTATGGTCCACGGATGTCCACACCCTTCTAGTACTGCAACCTGCGAATGTCTTTAGTAAAACCCTAGTTCAATACCCATAGTCTCGACCCTTCGAACTTGCAACTTTGTCACTGCTTCAAACTCACTACTACAGATTTGCCAATGATACATGTCCATAACATTTCACAAAATAGATATTCAATGTACTCAAAATTAGGTGCTAACGAGAGACCCTTGCTCTCTTATTTATACTCTCCAGGTAGCTTCCTTTAGGGGTTATCTTCTAACTGTTTTACCCAACTTACTTATTTTAGGGATAACCCACTTTTAACTACTTTTCCCACTTGCAACCACTTTATCCAAAAATAGTAAACTCACCACTTCTAGTTGCAACTAATTTATTTTTAATTATTTTTTTTTTGCAACAACTTAACTCGCGATTAAATCCTAGTTACAACCACTTTGACTAGTAAACTTCTTCTAAGAGCTTCTAGAATAATTTGACTTCTTTGACCTTCTAGGGGCTTCTAGATAACTCATGAGGCTTCTCCAACTTTACATGGCCATAACTCGCTAACCGTGAGGAATTATGTGACGTTACACATATCACCAAAAACGACATGAAGAGCACTATCCATAGAGAATAGTCTCACTTGTACATTCACCAATATTAATTACATTATTCCTCAACCCAACTTGGGTTCCTTAACCACACATCTAGGATGACTCAACCACTTAACCATTTGGACTTCGCAAAGCATCTCCCCTAAGGGATATCACCATAAGGGGACCACTTTGGAGTTCATACATTTGTGACTTCCTATAAACCATGACAAGACATCCATGATACAATGATACAACAATGATCAACCTTTACATCAATGACAACACATCACTATGACACCTCATGAAATCAACCCTCTAACATCAAATACATCCATGAATGCATGATCTAACAATAAATACATAAAGGATATTACTATGAAAATAATTGACATCAACCCTTTGAAATCAATCCTTTGACATTAATGAAAACACAATACAACAATATCCCCCTTTGGAATTGATGGAAACATTGACATTGAGGTCAACACCAATCATTGATGGAAACACTTGAACACGAAAATGCTCATGTTGCTTCTGTGATCATCGCTCCTCATCAATTCTCATCTTTTCACATCAATGTGACAATATGTCCCCCTTTGAAATCAATGGAAAAGGGTAGATCTCTTTGGGGTTGATTCCTCTGACTGAACTATCCATGAGGTTGCTCCCTCTAGCTGCATTTTCCTGTGGGATGCTCTCCATTATCTGATTAATCTCTCCCCCTTTGACAAGGGAAATCACTCTAATGAAATGCTAGTAACATGGATGTGAATTATCTCTATCATCTCTCCACCTAGAATCATACATCTGTAAACAATCATAGGGAGAAGAATAACTCCACCTATGAGTATGTATCCCCCTATCTTCTTTGCATAAGAACAATATGATACCACTACAATCTGCAAATGTTACTGCTCAACCAGAACATAGATTAACTGCTCAAGAATGATATTCTCTTTCTATGATGATCCTTGGACTTGTCTATGCATAAATCATATAAACTCATGCCATACCATACATGAAGTGTATGTCAATCATACATATTATCTCATGCATCAATGATGAAGAAAAATATATGTCAATATTGAATCATGAACAAACCATCAACCATGTACATCATGTGCCATACCACATGCCAACCATGCACATCAAAACAATACCATATACCATAATGAAGTGCATTGACCATATTCCAAGAATATGTGCCAAATGTGTACAAATCATATATCAATATCATCAACAAGTGCCTCTATCAATGTACCAGTAAAATCATCAACCATTCAACATGCCAACCATGTGCCTCAAACAAGTGTCATATCACACATGATATGCATCTATCATAAACCAAGTGACACAAGCCAAGAAAATGTTTCTCAACCATCAAGCATCAATCTTGTACCATATATCATCAACAAGTGCATCAACTATGCACCAAACATGTATCACCATCAATACCAAGCAAGTGCATAAAAAATGCACCATGTTCTAATGATACTAATAAAAAGTTAATCAAATAATGTATCAAGTCTATACCAATCATGCATCAAGCTATGACTCATCAATCATGTACAACATCAACTCATCAACTACATGTCCCAATATGTAGCTCAACCGTATGCCAAATACATGCACCAAGGCATCCAAAAAATAGGCTTCTAACAATACATCACAAGATATTTCAATGGAGCTCACATATGTACCAACCATGTACTATAAAATATCTTCCTCAAAACTATTCACTACAACAAGTACTAAGCAACCAATAATACCTCTAAACATGCGCCAAGAGTGTTCCTACATTCTCCAACACCTCATATGTGAAAGGAGTGGGGAATGGGTCATGTAGGCATGCATCATTGATCTTACTCAGGTCAACACATATCCTTATCTCTCCTTGCTTTTTCTCCTGAACTACCATAGGGATTACCCATTCATATTCCTCCACAGGATCTATGATTCCAGCCTCCAACATTCTATCAATTTCAGCTTTGAATTTTTTCTTATAGATCGGATTTAGGCTATATGGTCTCTGTCTGATTGGTCTTGCCTAAGATCTGAGAGGTATCTTCATTTCCATTATCTCTCCTTCTATGCCTTTCATTTTTGTGAATATTGTTGGGAACAAGTCGTTGTACTTGCGTAGTAACTCTATTATGCTATCCACTGTTTTCTCATCCCAGTAGTCTCCAATGCTGGCCATTTTGGGATTCACAACTGTCCCAATGTTGACTTTCTTCACCTTGATCGACNNAAATTCCAGAGGTTGACCTTCCACTTCTCTTTCTCCTTCAAATTCTGCAATCTGAATGTTTCACGGGTCGTCTTCATCTGGTGCTTCTTCCTACACCTAGTAGCATGACAATAGTTCTTTTATTGTCCGTCTGTTCTATTGTTGGTCTTCTGTCATGAGTTAAAATTCTATTTCTTTAATGAATATCACCCCTCTGATTTGTTTAAGTGTTGAATCTATGTTGGAGTTCTCATGTTCAAATGAGAAAGTGATTGTAAAATTCTGATTTAATACTGTCCAATTTGTAGTTCCTCCATGCAATTCTTGGTCTGTACAACAATTTTCTATAATCCATTCTAATGTATGAAAAAATGATGAGGCCATTCCTCTGGTGGTGTCATCCTCCATAGTGTTTTTCATGTATGAAAAAATGATGAGGCCATTCCTCTGGTGGTGTCATCCTCCATAGTGTTTTTCACTTCTCCAAGTGTTTTTCTGGTGTCCCTTGTCCATCATATTTCTTCAGTTGGTTGTTTCCCCATTCTGCGCCAAACCTGATGCGCAATAAACACTTACATTGGTACCAGTCCTTGACTATTCCTTTGTGCACACCCCACCATATTTCAAGTGTTTTCTTGAGTTCTATATCCAGTTCTAAGAGCCTCTAGTTCTCTAACACTTCATCTTTGTATCGTGTTAAGAATACCTCTAAGTCATTCACCCCATGTAAGTTTGGAGGTTCCCTTATCTCCGTACCTACCCATCTTACTGCGCGATATATTCTTGTGCATCTTCTTTTCGAGACTTTATGTAACCTCTGTTGCCAATTCTCTAAGCCTGTATATGAGTCTGACGCACATGCCGTGATACTTCTCCAACTAAGTACCCCATTTGTAGTTAGGTTCACATAATATTCTTCTCGCTCAATTGTTCTATACAATTGGTTAATTTCCTCCAAGTCTAAGAAAGTAGGTTCTACAAACCTTTCCCCTTCTAATGGATCCAGTGAGAGACAGATTCAATGCTGGCCATTTTGAGATTCTCAACTTTCCCAATGTTGACTTTCTTCACCGTGATCAACACAACAAATAATTATGATTCTAGCGGTGGACCTTCCACTTCTCTTTCGCCTTCAACTTCTAAAATTATCTGAATGTTTCGTGGGTCATCTTCATTTGGTGCTTCTTCCTGCACATGGTAGCATGACAATAGTTCTTTTATTGTTTGTCTCTTTTGTTGTTCTTCTTCTATCATGAGTTCAACTTCCAGTTCTTTAATGAATATCATCCCTTTGATTCATTTAAGTGTTGAGTCTATGTTGGGTTTCTCATGCTCAAATGAGAAAGTGATTGTAAAGCTCTATATAATGCTATCAAGTTTGTAGTTCCTCTATGCAATTCCTAGTCTGTATACAAGTTTGTTGGAATCCCTTCTAATGTGTGAACAAAATGATGAGTTCATTCTTCCAGTGGTGTCATCCTCCATAGTGATTTTCACTTATCCAAGTGTTTTTTTGGTTCTCCCTGTCCTCTATATTTTCATAGTTGGTTGCTTCCCTATTCTATGCCAAACCTAATGCACAATAACCACTTACATTGGTACCATTTCTTAATTGATTCTTTGTGCACACCCCATCATTTGGAAGGTGTTTCCTTGAGGGCTATATCCAAAGATAAGAGCCTCTAATTTTATAACACTTCATCTTTGTATTGTGTTAAGAATGCTTATAATTTATTCACCCCGTGGAAGCTGGGAGATTCCCTTATCTCCGTACCTACCCATCTTATTGTGAGGTCTATTCTTGTGCATATTCTTGTGGAGACTTCGTGTAACCTCTGCTGCCAATTTTCTAAGACTATATCTGAGTCTAACACACATGAGGTGATACTTCTCCAAATGAGTACCCCATATGCAGTTGGGTTCACATAATAATCTTCTCGCGTAGTTGTTCTGTACAATTGGTTAATTTCCTCCAAGTCTAAGAAAGTAGGTTCTACAAACCTTTCCCCTTCTAATGGATCCAGTGGCACAATGAATCTGTATTCTCCTAACTCAAATGTCATCTTTCTTTTCTTTAAGTTGATGATGGCTTAATTTTCAAATTCCCAATCCAAGCCTAACAATGATGGATATGGTGTTGTGCCATCCACTATCTCTATTACTTCGAAGTAGGATTTAGTGCACAATCCATCCAGATCTACTGTCACCCCTTTTAGTCTTCCCATTGGTAGAACTTTGTGTTGATTTGATAGTTTTAGCTAAATTGGTGAATATCCTAATGTGGGCTCTCCCATACACTACCATGTCTTCTTGGGTAATACATTCACTTCGGATCCTAAATCCAGTATAATATCTCCCATATTGAAATATTCAATGTTGGCATTCAGTCTGAATTCTCTGCTTATTCTCCTCCTTGTATGTAGATGATGGACTTTTTTTTGTTCTATCTTTCCTTCTGCCTCTATGCTACATATTTCTAGCATATTTTGTAACACTTTAATAGATGATGGATCATTTAGTAGTTTAACAAAAGATTGCAAAAAACCCTTAATCATACTTACTTGTCCTAGGGGTTGTGCTTCTTTGGTGTGATACAACGATGGAGGCATCCCATACGTTGGTACTTCCTGGGTATGTTGTGCAGTTGATGTCGATGCAATGTCTGGCTTCACGAAATCTTCTCTGGCTTGCTTGAATACCACCTTTTTGTTATGCACATCAAACTGCTTCTTTGGTTCGACATTCTTCTTCACCTATTGGTGTTGTGGTCGATCTTATATTACTACATTGTTTCCTGTGTTATCTCTTCCCCGTGTAACTATTTTGATGTTTTTTCCTTCATCCCTTTCTTTTTCAAAAATCCACTAAACATTCTGATTGTTTTGATTCCTCTTTTCCTGGATCTTCTCCAATAGTGTAGGAAATTCTTCCATGTCATGATCTGATGTGCGCCAATACATACACGTCGCAGGTGGAAGTGAACATTTTCTTGCATAGTGTCCTGGTTGTTAACAATTGTGTCATACCATTGGTCCTCTGCCTCTTCCAAATCCTCTTCTTACTCTTCCTCCACCTTTGTAGCCAGCTTGATCTCCTTGTGGTGCATTGTACTTAGGTTCCTGGTTGTACTGCACGAGATTGTAGTGTGGCTGCATAGTATTATACTCCAGCTGCGCAGTGTTATATTGTTGTTGCGCAATGTTATACTACTGTTGCACAGTGTTATATAGGGTTGGTACTTGGTTAAAATGTGGTGCGGATTTCCCGGTCATCATTTCTTCCTGCACCCTGTAAGCATCTGATGTTCTTTCACTCATGAGGTCGATGGTCTTGCAATCTTTGTCATCATGGCCTACTAACTTGAAAAAGTTGCAATATGATCTCTTTAGTACTTTCTGGTACTTCTGCATCGTTGGGAAATGATATAGATCATGCCCCTATTTCTTACATATCTCACACCATATTCCTCCTATTTGCAATGGGTTTGGCATTCCTATTTCCATGTACTATGCGAATGTTGGACATTTGTTCTTATGGTGTCCTTCTATTCTACATGTGGTACACCAACCAACTTCTCTTTTGTCCTTACCTTTGTTTTGGTTTAGCTAGAATGTTAAGTTCTTCGGATCCTCCTTAAGCTCTTCTATGGTTGGATCTGTCTTATGATATTAGTTCTCTTCTAGTTGTAGGGCTGACTCTAGAGCCTCTACCTGTGTTTGAAACTTCTGTTGTCGCAAAGGGTATTTCAAGTGTGGTAGCAATGAATTGACGAACAAGTGCCTATGTTGCATATCTGTCATGACATACTTTATCTTTCCCTTCAATCGTTTGAATCTCTGGTCAATCTCCCATATAGATTCTC
>CBVK0100580846.1:0-30823 GCA_900067695.1 Picea abies | reverse complement strand
GCTCTTCCGATCTCACTTAAATGTCATAGAAATCTGTGGCCTGTGTACACTAGAGCAGCCCACATCTGAGTGTCCAAATTTTCTTGAGCTACAAGCCATGTATAGGGGAGGAGGAGTCTCACAGGAACAACCATACCCTTCCAGAAGACCTTGGAGAGCACAAAACCCCAGTGCATTTTATGACCCTAATGCACAGTATCAATAGCAACAATGGGGTCCTTCTCCAATGCCCTATCCACAATGGACACCTCAGTAAGCTCAAACTCAACCTTGGCAACAAGGTTGGAGGGGGCCTGTGTATGGGAATCCCTCTTACCCTACATATCCACAATATCCTACAAACATTTCCCAATTACTACCTGGATTTAAACCAACGTAGATGAAATATTTACTCCCACCTCCTATACAACAACAATTTATAGTCCCCTTGAACCCTAATCAGCAGCAACAAGTATCTATAAATACCAATCAACATCGACATAACCAAGTTGCCCACAACCCTCCAAGACCAACAACAATCCCTGCCCACCCAATCCCTAACCCCAATAATTGACCCACCCACCCTGTGCATAATGCATAATTTCAAACCTTTCCCACCTATGAAATTCAAATAAGATTAGGGAAAGTTGTAAATCAATCAAATCCTGGGGTAATATTTCAAGAAGAAAATGATAATCATTCTGAAGAAGAAAGCACTCAAACCAGCCCTATAGAAGAAGAGACTTACCCTCCTATTCCAACCACTTCTTAGTCCGTAGGAGTACCTCAACAAGTTAATCTTCCACCCTACCTTGAAATATTATTAGAGATGAAACCTAACCCACCCTTGCACAAAGACATAGAGGATGAGTTACGTAATGTATGTATAAAAATACTTCTGCTGCAAGCCATTACGGATATCCCCATATATGCCAAAATCATAAGGGATATTTGCCTTAAGAAACCAGGAAGGAAGAAGAAGGAACCTCCCCTTGTTCAGGTGGTGGGGCAATTATCTGAATTTATTTCTGAAATGCCATACAAATATAATGACCCTGGGAACCTAGTAGTCACTGTTGAAATTAATGGTATTTCCTTACCAAACACACTCATTGATTTGGGTGCATCAATTAATGTAATGCCTTTTGACACTATGCAAAAACTCCAAATCAACCAGTTGAGACCAACCTAAACCATGATAGAGTTGGCAGATAAGTCAGTCATTAGCCCTGCAAAAAGTCTAGATGATGTCACAGTCACTCTAGCTTCTTGGGAGTATTCGATAGACTTTCTAGTCATCTATTCTAAATCATCCTCTAAACCAGGACACCCTATGGTTCTTGGCCATCCTTGGCTGGACACAACATATGCCTTTATCAGTTGTCAGCCTGGTGAGATGACTATATCCAATGGCACACATAGCCAAAAGATTGTCCTCTTCCCTCCTGCCCAACCGACACAGGAGATACCTATTTGGTTAGAAAACCCTTATGGAGAGGAAGATTGCATCAGACCCCTGTTAACACTTGAACAAGTAAGAGGAATGCAAGAACAATCAGATGAACAAGTCTTAAGTTTATTTTTGGCTGATACAAATTGTATTGAATATCCGAGGTCTTTTGCAGAGTTGTCACACATTTTTAGTCTCAAATTTCAACAAACTTGGCACCCTGATATCACTCAATTATATACTTTATCACCAACTTCCTTAGAGAAGGAAGAAAGTACTGAACTTATTGAGATTATCCCAGGAAAACCTTTGTATATCAACTCTAGTTTGGAACCAGAAAAAAAGTCAGAAGTAATTGAAATGCTCCACAGACAATTTGATGCCTTTGCATGGGATTATGCAGACATGAAAGGCATTCACCCTGACACATGCACACATCATATCTAAATTAATGACCAAATCTGACCAGTTAGACAGCCTCAGCGAAGGATGAATCCAACTCTCAAAGATATTGTAAAAGAGGAATTGCAAAAACTCCTTCAAGCCAATCTCATATACCCCATTTCAGATAGTCAATGGGTGTCTACACTTGTCATAGTTCGCAAGAAAAATGGTAAGTGGAGAATATGTGTAGACTTTAGGGAGTTGAACAAAGCCACCCATAGGGATTATTTTCCCTTACCATTTATTGATCATGTGTTGGATACCTTGTCTGGGAAGAAGTATTTTTCGTTCCTAGATGGGTTTAGTGGTTATAACCAAATACAAATAGCACCCGAAGGCCATGAGAAGACCACTTTCACCTGCCCATGGGGAACCTATTCTTATAGGGTTCTTCCTTTGGGACTTTGCAATGCCCCAACCACTTTTCAAAGGGTTGTCCTAGCCATTTTCTCTGACTTGACCAATGATTGCATGGAAGTCTACATGGATGACCTTACAGTCCATGGAAATGACTTCTAGGAAGCTTTGACCAGTCTAGAAAAAGTCTTGATTAGGTGTAAGGAAACTAATCTTTCCCTAAGTAATGAAAAGTCAAATATGATGCTCACTGAAGTGTGGGACATCACATCTCTGGTTCTGGAATGAGAGTTGATCCGGAAAAGATTCATATTATCACACAAATCAGAATACCTTCCTCACAAAAGGAAGTTCGTAGCTTTTTAGGGCATGCTGGCTACTATAGAAGATTCATTCCAAATTTTACAAGCCTAGCTATCCCTTTATTCAAGTTATTATCTAAAGAAGCCGAATTTAATTGGGATGATGAATGCCAATTATCTTTTGAGATTCTAAAACAGAAATTGTCAACTACCACTATATTAAGAGGACCAAATTGGTCCCTTCCTTTTCATATCTGTATCGATGCCTCAGACACAGCCCTTGGGGCAGTTCTTGGACAAAGGGAAAATCAAATACCTTATGCTATTTACTTTTTCAGTAAAAAATTGTCTCCAACATAAGTTAATTATACGGTCACAGAAAAAGAATTGCTAGCTGTGGTCCATGCTATCAATAAATTTAGACACTATATTACAGGATATCAAGATTTTGTACACATTGATCATTCAACCATCAAATTCTTAATGAACAAACCTGTAAAAAACCCTAGAGTTACAAGATGGTTGTTATAATTACAAGAGTTTAATATCAACATTATTGATAGACCTGGTAAGGATAATCTTGTGGCTGATTTCTTATCTAGAATGATTCATTTGGGACATAACACACCAGTAGATGATAACTTTCCTGATGAAAATTTGTTTTCTATTTCTACATTTACTCCTTGGTATGCAGATGTAGCTAACTATCTGGTGACAGGGAAGATGCCTCAAAAATTGTCTCCTAGAGAAAAACATAAAGTAATTCAACTAAGTGAAAACTACATGTGGCACGATGATTATCTCTACAAAACAGGACCAGATTTGGTAATTAGAAGATGTGTAAGGGAAGATGAGATCCATGATATTTTGCAAGCCTGCCATGATGGTCATTGTGGAGGACACTTTGCTGACAAGAGGACCGCTTATAAAGTTATGCAACCTGGTTATTATTGGCCTAATATTTTCAAAGATGCTAGAACTTATGTATCCAATTGTGATGAATTCCAACGAATGGGTAAGCCTACTACACGAGACCAAATGCCACTTCAAGCCCAAGTAGTCATTGAGCCTTTTGAGAAACAGGCATTAGATTTTGTAGGGCCCATTAACCCTACATCTAAAAAGAAAAAGTATATACTTGTATGTACTAACTATGTGACTAAGTGGGTTGAAGCAAAGCATTACCAGCTGTAAGTGAACAATCAGTGGTGGATTTCCTTTTCAATGATATTTTTACTAGATTTGGGGTACCTCGGGAAATTGTGACTGATCAGGGGACTCAATTTACCTCTAATCTAGTCAAAGATGTTAAAGAACAGTACCAAATCAATCAAAGGAAATCTACACCCTATCATCCACAGGCAAATGGACAAGTAGAGTCTACCAACAAAGTCATTAAGTCCATTCTTGTTAAAACAGTACAACTGCACCATAAGGAGTGGGCTGACAGATTACTAGAAGCCTTATGGGCTTATAGAATCACCTGGAGGAATACAACAAGGCATACACCTTACGAGTTGGTGTATAGGAAGCTGGTGCTTCTCCCTATAGAATTCTAGATCAAAACCTTCAGGACTGTAGTACAAGTTGGCATGAACTTAGATGAAGCCCAATAACAAAGACTCTTGCAGCTTAATGAGATGGACGAAATTAGGCAGGAAGCACTTCAAAGAACCACCCTCATTCAAGAGAAGAGAACAAAATGGCATGACAAGTATCTCAAAAAGAAAAAATTTCAACCAGGAGATTGGGCCCTTTGTATGATAGCAGATTCAAGAATTTCAAAGGTAAGTTAACTACTCATTGGATGGGACCTTATGAAATTGACACTGTCTACGATAATGGTTCAATCAGGATAAATACAATTGATGAACATCAGACACCACTACTTGTGAATGGTCATCGGTTGAGAATTTATAACAAACCCCTGTCAAAAGAGGAATTTTTGACACGTGTACTACAGAATTCAGATATGCAGGTGATCAGTAAGGAAGGAAATGTTCCTACTGATCCACATTGATTGATTAATTTACTTTTAAAAAAACCTTTGTACATAGGTGTGGATTGTGTTTTGTTAATAAGTTGAAGGTAACTTACCACCTTTTGTTTTACTTTTGCATTTTATCTTTGTAGGTAGATTTCTATAATTTATTTGATCCTTCACGAACTTGCTAAACATCAGTTGGTATCCATCAATAATACTCTATTTTGGTCTGGTTCCAGATGTGCTAATCTGGTACAAGAAATCCTGTTCTGGTCCAGTACCAATAGTCCTGTGTTGGTCCGGTACCAGAAGTTTGTCCTTATATGGTACTATCAGGACACATCACCTAATTGACAAGGAATGCTATGCCTATTTCAAATTTTATGAAGTATGAAGCCATACAGTAACCACTCAAGCTAGAACCAAGAAGCCCAATGCAACATCAAATGGCTGCTCTTATGAAGAAACAATTTATTTTTGTTCTATTGCTGACTAAAGGAAAGTATCTTTAATTTCTTTTGGTTTTGTTACTAGCTAGAAGGAAGTATTTTAATTTCTTTTGGTTTTGTTGCTAGCTAAAAGGAAGAATTTTTAATTTCTTTTGGTTCTGTTGCTATCTAAAAGGAAGAATTTTTAATTTCTTTTGGTTCTATTGCTAGCTAAAAGGAAGAATTTTTAATTTCTTTTGGTTCTGTTGCTTGACAAAGAAGACATAATCTTTACCTATGATTGTTAAAAGAACCATGCTTAATCTGCTTCAAAGTCTAGAGGTTGCCTTTATCCAGTATTTCAGCATGATTAAAGGGATAAAAAAATATATTGGCCTACAAGTAACTATCTCACCCTAACTTGACTTCAATAGTATTCATTGGATTATCCTTACTAAAGAGTAACATATGAGTATATGACCACTCTCTGTCATGGGCACACTAGGAATTTTTTTATGGAAGAGGATGTATTAGTACCCTAAGGTAACTTTAGGTCACTCTCTTATGGACAAATGTAGACATAATTATACAACTGGATCATTCTAAAGAAATAATGTGTATACATAAGTTTATTTTTCCTTGAGACAAATATTTATAGACATTCAAATAAGAGAATATACCTTCCAACCCAATACCATCCCAACCTGTAAAAAGGTTTTCAAATGAGCCTCCGTTGTCACCGTGCAAAAGAACTCTTTATTAAAAAACTGAAATAGGTGACTATGGACAAGAAGCCTCTGATGGAAAAAGGGTTTAAGAGACTAACCCGTCGGGATACTGAACAAGTTTGCTAGCAGTGAGTACCGATCTTTGGTATGACTAGGCAAACCCATCAGGGTACTAAGCAGGCCTATTGGCAATGGGGAATTCTTCCTAGGGAAGGGATGTCTCTCACTAATTATCACAACTACCCCATTGGAGTACTAAATAGGCTTGCTGGCAGTGGGTTATGGTTGAAAAATGTCTCATTTATACTTGTCTGATTGAAAATTTCACTTTTGTCATCTAAAAAATGAATACTACAAGCAAGGCCACTATTGACACTTATAAGATACAAACTCCAGATTAACAAACAAGATAATTACTACAAGAAAATGTCCACTTGAGAATTACCCTAAGTCAACTTTACTAGTCTGACATCTAAAGCCTACATTACCTAAGAAGGAAACTTCTTAAGGATGGAGCCCTAACTAGGGAGTATAATCTACTTATACTGTGAAATTTATCCATAACATCTAATGATAGTAAATCTCTTAAGCAAGTTAGGTTGGATCTGTTCTTCTGGAAAAAAATATAAAAACCTCCCTATTTTCACTGCTGAATGCTACCCTTGTCAATAAGTCATCAAAAGAAAGGCAATTTCAATTTTTTAGGCATGTGATCATATGCTAGGTGATAAATGTACTTTTGGAATTTGATCTGGTTTCTTTTCTCTTATCAACTTTCTTCCATTTTGATATAGGGTGTTGAAACTTCTTGCATAAGGATATGCAACATCCTTGGCATGGGGGAGGGTCAAAGATCTCTTTCATGACTCTTTTTCAGACATCTCATTTTCAGAAACAATCATGTTCACCTTACAACCCTACAGAACCAAACAAAAAATAAAACAAGCACAAAATAAAGAAGTTTCATGAAGTACAGGAAATTCCAGTACCAAACTTCCAGAAAAATCCAACCTAAAAAGATGAACTCTGACAATCTACAAGCTTCAAATACAAAGGCAGTCGCATATGCTATGGGTATTGATTATACAATGGTAAAAGCAAAGGTAACATGGTATTATTTATTTTCCTTTTCTTATAAAACTACAATAGGTATGAAAATGTATACTAGATCTTATGACCTTAGTGTTAAAACCATGCACCTAACTTTCACTTCCCTCATACCCATATGCTTAACCTTAATCAATCCTCTCATCACATAAGCGCTTGAAAATGATTGAGGGAAAATTCACATCAAAAGTGTGAATATGCAGGATGTCTAGTAATGATGAGCCACGAACATGCTTCATCCTTAAGCAAATCACGAACTTATCTCATGTCATAAGCCATGATTCAACATCAAATTCACCGCTCAAAAGTACTATCACCTATCCCAAACAACAATGATGCTTCGACACCCAATGTTCCATCCCCATCATTGCACTAACGGGCAGAAATGAAATGGCTTATCTGGGTGGAGAAGCCATCCAGATGAGCCTCATCTTGTCTTAATTTTTCCTTGTGGCATCTTTTCACCATTCAAATTATCGACGCCATCACCATATTTTTCTTCCGTTACCAACCTTTCTCCAATTCTGATCTTACTCCTCTCTGCGATCTCCGGTACCAAACCCTTACCCTCATAGCTGACTAAATCCTTGTGCTACAGCTTGATTGTTACTCACATTTTATAAAGATGGTTTTAAGTAGACATGAACTGGTCTTCCAGATTTATAGGGAGATCGAGGAGTTCCAACTATGTAGAGATAAGTATGTTAGAGAGGGATGGATGCCATTTTTGGAGAATTTCACAGGCTATCATGAGAAGGTATCTCACGCATTTATTCAAGGTTACTATGGAGAGATTGTGCACATAGGCAATCTATAGCTAACAATCAATGAAGAAACCTTAAGGGAAGCCATGGGATTACCTAGCAGAGGAGCCAAGTATTTCAAAGGAGTAGGAATCAATAAGGAAAAATTCCAAATATTTCTGAAGGAATACCATCAACACCCTGATTGGAAGAAGGGGATTTCTAGAAATTATATCAAGGAAGAATATCATCCTATGCTTGATAGTCTACAACGATTCCTCACTTGTGAGGGAAGGTATGTTGTAATCTTCCTATATCATCTTAGGATTTTGCTGCACTTTGAAGGAGTTACTAAAATCAATTTCCCATAATTTTTATGGATGAGTCTGAACAAGATGGTAAGAGGTGTCAAATCCCTATCCAAAACTGAGAAGACTAGCATTTATCATCAAGGTCTTATTAAGATGTTAGTTATACATGAAATCAGGAAGCAAGGGATTAGCTGGAAAACTCTCATCACTCAACACCTTCCCACAGAAAACAAACCTATAGAGGGAGCCCAACCTGCTCAAGATAAAGATAAGGAACCTCAAGAGAAAAAGGGAAAGAAAGATAAGGTAACTCCATCATCCTCCAGAATAGCGACCCAGAAAGATAAAGCTAGTAAACAAGTAGGGCCCTCTTCCACAGTCGATAAGATTTTTAAAAGTCAAGAATCAAAAGGTAAATCCGAATTAGTGGAGGAGATCTCAACAGTAGCACTTGGGGAGAAGGGTCATAAGACAAAAAATATGAGGAAAGAGAAGAATAGCTCAGAAAATAAAGATGAACAATCCATAAAGCAACCTTCTGTAACCATTCCACAGACAGGACAGAGGAAAAGGAAATTGGTTAGCACTTCTAATCCACCACCCCCTGATAAAAGAACCACAAGGAGCATGGCAAAGAAAGGTAAAGAATTTGTCAACCCTCTTACACATGAATATCCAATGGATCCTACCTCCCCTTCGCTAGACTTACCAGTCTAGGATGACATCCCTAGCCTAATTGAGGAGCAAGTTACTATCACTTTGTGTGGGATGATGGAGGAAGTGGAGGAAAGAGAATACACCCAACCAGAAACAATGGGGCCAATAAAGACCTTAACAAAAGAAAAGATGAAGAAAAAGATTGGGGATCTGCAAAAGAAAAACTAGGAACTCAAACAAGAAGTGAAGGAATACCAACTACTGGACAGGTATATCAGAAAGGAAAACGAGCAACTGAAGGCAACCAACCAACAACTTCAAGATGACCATGAAGAGAATTCTAATAAGATCAAGAAGGTACTAAGACTCTTACAATACATTAGGGTCATAAAAAGGGAGCTGAAAGTAGAAGCCTCAGCTATCAACATCATTGATCCATAGAAGTAAAGAATGGAGTCTCAAATTTTGAAAAATTTTGAGTTTGTTTCAGTTGCATGAGGACATGCAATGACTTTGGCATGGGGGAATGTTGAGCCTCTAAATTGACATCCCCACTACCCTATTATACTCCTCATTTATACCTTTTTGGCCTACCTAAGCTTGGATAAATGACAAATAACACTACCATTAGCCATTGATGAGGTCATAAGCTAAAGTATAATTGAATTCATGCATTTTGTGGTTTATTGAGCTAGGAGACTAAATATTTCATATACCAATGTCTTAAATTTCCACGTGTAAAATTTGACCTCTAGATGAGTCCAACATTTCTGTATCAGCTCAGCCATCCAGTACTTATGTGCTAGATTGCCATTGTCTGAATCCGATACCAAGCGCACCTTCCATTCAGATCCGGTACCGAACCATTCACTGTCGCGATATGGTACCAACAACCGCAAACTGTTCTAGTTTGGTACCAACCACTTGCGTGCTATTTGGATCCAGTACCATCTACCGAATCTCACCTGCCATGATCCAGTACCAATATAGGAAGAAAAATATACCAAGTTTAGCTCCAGATCGTGCCCGAGATAATTGTTGGATGTTTGTTGAATCATCAAAGCTCTAGCAAGGCTATGTTAAGCTAGTTTGTTTATTGCTTCATCCTCATACACTTCGTGTCATGAGGATGAAACTTAAAATATGTAATAGAATATGTAATTGAATGATTTGCTAAACATTTCACCTCCTTGTGTTTCACGACTAAGACTGTTTAAATAGTCATGGAAAGGATGGTAGAAGTAGTAGAGAGATAGAATAATACAACTTATGAAGCAATGTTACATATTGTAGAACATATTCTGAGTTGAGGTTTAATAGAAGGATGTCATTTATTTCCATGTCTTGATCGTTTATGAATGAATGTGAGTTGAGTTGTTAGCATAGTTTAATTCTATGTTTTGAAGTTTGAGTAAGAGTAATGTGTGGATTGAAAGAAAGCTTACTGTAGAATATAGTCGCTAACCTATTGAAGAGGTAAGGGCCCACCGCCCAACAAAGGTCAGCATCTTTGTAGATTAGTGTTAACATTTGATTTCAGTAGAATAATTGTGAGATTAGTTGAATCTTGATTCTTTCAGATGATAGTAGTATAGTTCAGACTAAGATTTCGATTATATGATTGCTTAGATATCTTTACTTACTCTGCTTTGCATATGTTTTGTTTTTGTTCTGATGAATTTGATTTTGCCTAATGGACATGTATGTTGACAACAATAGTCAAATGTATTTGGAAAAGAACTAGTGAAGTTCACAATAGAATATTGTGAACCAAAGCATACCCAGTATATTTGTTATTGAACTACCCATGCTATGTCTTGATGATTGATGTGTGATTTCTTTTATGTCTTGATGATTGATGTGTGATTCCCTTTTCAGAGTGTGATTGCATGATTAGCTTCTTGGGTCAGATAGCAGAGTTTATCTGTCAAAAGAATTCCATATCATACTTGCATGTGCCCTAATGGAGTAGATAGCCTCTCTGTGAAAGACAACCAAAGTGTGTTTTCATTTGCTAGTTTTCTTTGTTTCCAGCATGCATAATCTAGAATAGTTCTAACTCATGACATTAGAATTACCTTTCTTATTGGTGTCTTATAAATCTGTTGATTACAAATATTGGATTGATAATTAATGAGTACATTTTACTAAACATATAAATAACACAACAATATGCAAGGAATATGAAGGCATGAGATCACAGTATGTCTGCAGGTGGTGTGACAGTAAATGGTAAATAACTCTCATCTAGATGGTAGAGCCATCCAAAGGAGCGTTTATAAATGAAAATTTGGTTTACAATGGTCACATCGACAGTCATGATGATATGGTAAGGCAGGTCAAATCCACTAACAACTTACAGGCGCATAGGAAAATTGGTGTTAGACCATATTCACGGGAGTGTTAAATGATGACAAAGGATGTGGTAATTATGATCAGGACTCATGAGTGTGAAATTGGCTGGCGTCATCGGGATCATTATTTGTTATGCTTAAAGATGTGGCTCAAGTCCTTTCATATGGCACGGTAGCGAATCATGGGATTATGAAGTTTATTTACTGAATAGACAGAGGGGCATGAGTTTGATCTGGTGAGAGACATAATGACCTCATACTCTTAGCATTTTGGGAAATAGGGACGTTTTCTCCATACGGAAATGTGGACGAGGATTTTACAAAATTTCGTGGGAGGGAGTGTGTCATGATTCGAGAGTAACCATATGTTTAATGCATATTTAGTCTAATTTCTTTAATAAAATGAAAAAAATGTTGAACTTTTATGTCCGAGTACTAATAATCGAGATGAAACTTGGAAATATGATTAGAGCTACTAGTCACCTTATTACCAGTACCGAATCATCTGAGTACTGAATCACCTATGTGCAGAGGTGTAATCAGTACCGGAATGGCACAGGGTCCCTTCTTCAGTACCAGATATGGTCCAGTACCGAATAATCACAGCGATATGGTTTAGTACCATAAATAGTGCAACAATGACCATTGGTACTGGATAAACATAGAGGCGATCATTGGTACTGGATAAGAATAGAGGTGAACATTGTATTCTGGTGCTTGAGATATTTTTGACACAGTACCTAGTGGCAGTGCCTTGTAGAAATAGCTGGTGTTCTGTGATCATATTCAGATGAAAAACCATGTAGATGGAACAAATACCAACACTTAGGAGTTCTGAGTTTGCATTGCAAAAAGGATTTGGTGACTGGACCCCGAGTTTTCTGACAAGAGTGTATTCTAGAAATTGGATGTCTAGTTGTTGATATTTTAGAACCCTCCTCTTTTGGAACCAGGCTGATCACTGCTCCCATTGGAATTTCCTTCTTATTACAATAATAATAATAATCCTAACTACTACCTTTCTATGGATTTTTATCGAGCCCAGATTAGATAATGCTCGCCGATATTTTCAATTTTAAAGAGTCTGAAAAACTTAAAGAAAAATCTCTATATTGTCCCGAGGATTTTTCTCGAGCTCAGGCTAGTTCCTGCTCACCGGTGTTTCCAATTTTAAAGAGTCTGAAAAACTTAAAGAAAACTCTCTATAATGTCCCGTGGATTTTTCTCGAGATCGGGCCAGTTCCTGCTTGCTGTTGTTTTCAATTTTAAAGAGTCTAGAAAACTTAAATAAGACTCCATCTGGTAAATGCCCTCCTTATTAATTTATCTACATGGGAATACAACCAACTTTTTTTCTTTTTTTCTTTTAAGTTATATCAGAAGAATAAAAGAGAAGTTCTATCTAATGACACACATATGTACATAGCTAAATTAATTTATACATTTGAACTTACAGTGGTAGGTTAGCAGGAGGAGAAACCCTCTTGCTTACCAGTTGCATTTCAGAACTATGAAGAACATTTTTGACAAAATCCTCTTTTGATAGAGGGTTATGATAAACCTTCAGTTGATGCCCATTTACAATAAAGGAAGTATGATTCTCATCAATGGTCTTTATCCTTACTGAACCATTGTCATAAAATGTATCAACATCATAGGGCCCCAACCATCTAGTAGACAATTTACCCTTAAAATTTTTTAATCTACTATCATATAGGAGGGTCCAATCACCTGACTGAAAGGACTTATTTTTTATGTACTTGTCATGCCATTTGGTCCTTTGCTCTTGTATCAGGGTGGTTCTTTGTAGAGAATCCTATCTTATCTCATCAAGCTCATTTAATTGTAATAGCCTTTGTTTTTGAGCTCTGTTCAGATCCATCCCTAATTGTATGGTAGTTCTGAAGGTTTTTACCTGAAAGTATATGGGAAATAGTACCTACTTCCCATACACCAACTCATAATGTGTATGGCCTGTTGTATTTCTCCAAGCTGTCCTATAGGCCCATAAGGCCTTAGGAAACCTATCGGCCCAGTCCTTGTGATGCACTTTAACAGTCTTAGTGAGGATGGCCTCTATCACTTTGTTGGTTGATTCTACTTGGCCATTTTCTTGGGGGTGATAGGGAAAATATTTTTTGTGTTTGATCATGTACTGTTCAGTAAGAGCCTTGAACAAATTTAAGGTGAATTGAGTCCCTTGGTCAGTGACTATTTCCCGAGGTACACCAAAACGAGTAAAAATTTCCTCAAAGAGAAAGTCTATAATAGATTGTTCATTGGCTGAATATAAAGCCTTGGCTTCTACCCATTTTGTTACATAATATGTGCAAACTAAGATGTACTTTTTCCTGTGAGACATGGGGTTGATAGGTCCTACAAAATATAAAGTCCATTTTTCAAAGGGTTCGATCATTACCAATAGCACCAAAATGTTGGTGTATAAATATGTTCAATATATATATATATATCTTACACTCATTTATATGTCAATCCGGGATTCGTAATCAAAAGAGTTGTTACACTATATGTGCCGAAAACAGGTAACCTACCTATGTCTATTGTATACAGGAAATAATTAATAACATAAGACTTTGTTTCTAAGATTTTTGAATGATTCACACACCTTTGAACTTAGAAGAGAAAACTGATAATAAAACTTCTCAAACAAGCAGTCAATCAGAAAGGTTCTATCTTAGGGAACAAGTCTGTTCATTCCAGGCTTATGAATTAGAGAGATGAACTTAAGAATCTTGTTTCCTGTAGCAATCAAAACAGTAATTAACAATCAACTCCAATCGCTCTTGAAATCAAAATCAATTCCAACTTTTTTCAATTCAAACAAATCAGTACAAGGAACAATCAACATAACTGAGATACTTCATTATAGGACATGAAGATGAGATATAAAATCTTCTGGTTCCTTTATGTACCGAGAATACTGCAATAATAAACTCAAAATATCATCTTCTTAACCATCCCACAGTCCAAACAATTAAATGACAATCTCCAGTATTTGAAAAGGAAAGTATCTATTCGATCTAGCATATGATTGTTCACACCAATTCAGAAACAAATGACTTAATGTTGAACTCTTGAAATTGATTTAAAATCATTGACAAAACACTACTGTAGAATACTCACACAATCACACAAAGAATATACATGGAGGTTTACCTTGGTTGGGGTGGTGGGCCCTTGCCGAACCAACAAGGAACCTCTTAAGAAAATAACAGACTAAAACATTTTACTCATACTCAGAAATTTGCATAATAGATCATTTTCATTACTTCAACTGGTAAATTGGATCAACAGTTCTTCATCTCATACATAGAAATGCTATGTATCATCTGGTTCTGACAAACTACTTTGTTATATTCCTTATTATCCACACACACTATTGTCTATACAACATCCCTTATAAATAAGGTATGACGATATTATCAATGTCTATGGATAAGCATCAAACAGTTTTAAAAATATTACAATTGGTATTTACATCAAATATCTAAGGATTGACTCCATCCTCGTGACACGAAGTGCATGAGTGATGTAGTCTATCATGATCTAGACAACTGATTTGGAAGCTTCGATCCAAATTCCTGGTCGAAATATTCATTAACATAATAGTTCAACTGGTGCATTCTGGAAATAGGGGTTTTGGTACCGGAATACACGCAGTTGTGAATCTGAATACCGGATTAGACGCACAGGTAGTACCGAAATAGCACATGACTTGGTACTGGAATGGATGCGGAGCAGATAGTACTGGATCAAAACTTCCTTGGGTACTGGAATAGACTTGGTACCGGATTGCATGGTGACTTGTAGTATCGAAATGTTGAGGTACTGGAATAGGCTACTTATGAGTCAAATGATTAGGATTATACAAAAATAAAACACTTTAATCGAATTAACTCAAGAAAGTTAAACAAAACATGCTTTAATCATAATTCACCTCTTGTGTATATGAACAAGGTCATTAGGTATGTTTATGGAGGAAACAGTCAAGTATAGGATTATAACATAGGAAAAAAGGGCTTGGATACAAGGTGATATAGGGTATTATAAGTTTCAAAATGGAGACTCAACAATGATTTTGTGGAAATCACACCACTTTCCAGTGTCCTTCTTTGTCTTCCCATGACCCTTCTTTTCCTGTGGCTTGGACTAGTTTTCGGGAGGTTGTTTGTTATGGTTGTCTTTATCATACTTTGGTTGTTGGAGATTTGAATACCCGAACTCCCATTATTTTTGGTGCCTAAATTTCTTTTCTATTTTGACAACATATCGATAGGCAGCTCCCAACGATGAGATGTCTAGAAACTCCATTTCATTTTGGATGTACCTATGTAGAGACCCATAGTATTTCAGAACCAAATACTGTGTAGAATATTTGATACCCAGCTTGGTGTGTAAGGGATTAAAGGTGTTGGTGAACTCTGTTACTGCTTGGCCCCTCTCTTGATGCAGTGTGGTCCATCTCATGTACTGGTCATCATAGTTACCAACAAGGTAATATTGTTCCTTGACCGCATCCACAAAAAAATACCAAGTGGGCTCGACCCCATATATTCTAGACTCATCTATGGAACTTTTCTACCAGTAAGTTTCCCACCAATGTTTGACATGGGGTGATCCGTATTTTATGAGCCAAATGAAATGAATATATATTATTATCAAAAGATTCTTAACACATAATAACAGATATACAGTAAAACTAGTTTCTATTCAATAAGGAAATAAGTTGAAACTGTAAAATGCAGCGGAAAACAAGCTTGCTAGAATGTTGGGGGCTTATCTCTCAGAAGAGATGTGATGGTTGCACTCATTCACAAGAAGATGATTACAATGAGGCTCTCAAGGCCTTCTTACAATAAATGGAAATGTCAAAAACCCTAGACATGTGGGCCATGTTTGGGTAAGTTAGTACATCAACTTCTTGGGGTCATAACTTTTTCATACGATCTTCGTTTTAGGCCCATGATAGCCCATTGGAAAGGTGTATTCGAGGAAATTAGGGATCCAAAAACTAGGAAAAAACTGCCCAAATGGAAAACTGCCAAAATGAGCTAGTTGGAATAGGTGGGAGGCCACTGAAATCCATATGGATCATGGGGGAGAGATTTAAGGAGTGAGAAGGTGATATTTTCCCTGTCAAAAAAATTGTGAATAGAGAAATAACCTTCTAGTAGATTTAACCATTTTTCTAGGGCATCTGCATCTATATGTCCTTCAAATACGAGAATATCCAAATTAACTTGTACCTTGAAAGGAAAGGTACCTCTAAAGTGGTTGCTTGATGAAGATGTGCCAATTGTTATCGAAAGACGTTGAAGGTTGTGGGGAAAATTCTCCATCATTTCGTCCCTCTGTCGCCTGAGAGATTGCTCAAGCAACAGATTAATATAATTTCCTGCTCTGTTGTTTTTATTTTCTTCCACCATGGAGGGTTTTTTGAGCATGCGAGAGAAATTTTTCTCAAGAGAGATGAGCTCGAGATCCAACTTTCTATAATCAGATATCATTAGGGACATGCACTAAAACAAACGTTCAAGATCAGTGTGCTATGATACCACTATCCAGATTATTTACAGCATAAAATGAGAGCAATATATAATAAATAACTACCATTTTTTCTTGTGCCAAACTACCGTTTGTTCTTGTGCCTAAATTTATGCTCTATTTTGAGAGTATTCGATAGGAAATGCCCAATGATGAGATGTCCATAAACTCCATTTCAGTTTGGATGTACCTATGTAGAGCCCCACGGTATTTCAAACCAAATGCTACTCAGAATCTCTGACACCCAGCTTGGTGTGTAAGGTATGAAAGGTGTAGGTGAACTTTGCCACTTCTTGGTCCCTCTTTTGATGCATCGTGGTCGATCTCATGTACTGGTCATCATAGTTACTAATAGGGTAATATTATTCCTTTACCACATCCTAAAAAATATCCCAAGTGGGATCGAACCTGTATATTTGAGACCCCTCTGTGGAAATTTTCTCCCAGTAACTTTCCCACCAATGTTTGACATGGAGGAGACCTTTAAGGAGTGCGAGGGTGATCTTTTCCCTGTTGGAAAAATTTTGAACAGAGAAATAAACTGCTAGAAGATTTAATCATTTTTCTATGGCATCTATATATGTATGTCCTTCAAATATGAGAATATCCAAATTAAATTGTACTTTTAAAGGTGAGGTACCTCCAAAGTGGTTGCTTGATGAACACGTGCCGGTTTTTATCGGGAGGCATTGAGGGATGTGGGAAAAATTCTCCATCATTTTGTCCCTTTGTCGCGTGAGAGCTTGCTCAAGCAATAAATTAATAGAATCTTTTTCTCTGTCGTTTTTATTTTCTTCCACCATGGAGGGTTTCTTGGGTGGGTGAGAGCGATTTTCCTCAAGAGAGACAATATTGAGACCCAACTTGCTATAGTCATACCTCGTTGGGGACATGCACTGAAAAAACAATCAAGAGCATCCTGCTTTGATACCGCTAATCCAGATTATTTTCGGCATGAAATGAGAGAGGAGATATAATAAAGAAATGTACAGATATATATCAGATATCCAATAATATAACATATATTTATCAATGATATAACCATAAACACAGAGATACAATAATACATAATTTATATTAATCAACGAAATGTACAAGACTATAAAAATACAGAGTGAAAGACTTGCTAGAATGGTGGCAACTTATCTTTGAGAAGAAATGTCATGGCTACTAAAATTGGAAAGAATATGGATTACAATGAGGTGCTAAAGGCCTTTTCAACATAAATAAAGTCCAAAACCCTAAACTCGGAAGATGAAAAGCCAAAAGTTTCATGGACTCCGTTTTGGGTAGTTTGGTGTATCAACTTTCCGGGGGAGTAGCTTTGGCATACGATCTTTGTTTGTGGCACTCGATAGCTCATTGGAAAGGTATCATCGAGGAGATTAATTTTGGGGGCTCATTAAAATTCTTTGGCTATAATTGAAGTGCTCAATCTCAAAAAAACTTCATTCAATCCCTCAAATTGGGCTTGGAAGTTTAGGAACTGAAAAATTGCTAAAAATAGTAAATTTCTAGAAGATTGTATTGAGCCAGTTGGAATAGGTGGTTCACCACTGATATCCACCTAGATCAATCCTCCCTCCTTAGGAATAAATGGTATCCATTGCGTTGAGTTTCCGGAGGAGAGGGAAAAGCGTTTGCCGAATCTGCATCTTGATGAGTTGCTTGCCTTGCTGGAGAAGTTGTGTTGCTTAGCTTGTTGAAGGCTATCAAAAACCTGTGGCTGGAATGGTTTGACCTTTTTAACCATTTTGGATACATTAGATGACTGTTTGCAGAAGGAATCCTTGCACTTTGCTTAAATCTTGTCGACCTACTTCTGTTGGATAGAAGGTTCTTGGACTAAGGCTGCAACGGTTGCGATGTTATTTTGTTCACCTTTTGAACAAATTGTGAAGAAGATGAATTTTATAGTATGAGATACTACCTTATGGCATTGTTTAGGTGGGACAATAGTTGGAACTACCTCTGGTATCCTGTAGAGATGACCCCCCAGAGTAACAATGAAACTGCGGGGTCAAGATTCATAAATATCATGGTGCATCCACATATATGGTTGGCCCAAAAGAACATCACATACATCCAACGAGGAAATATCACATAATACCTCATCCTTGAAGGGATGGATTTCGTATGACAATCGACACTACTGGATGACATGAAGATCTTGTCATTGGCGAAGGCTCCTGATGTTGTATGGTTGTGGGTGTGGTTTTGTCGACAATCCCAACTGTTTGATGACCTTTGCTAAGATGAGGTTCTTCTGGATTTTGATATCAACAATGAAATGAAACAGGGTCCCCTTCACCCAAATATTTGAATGGAAGAGGTGTTCCCCCTCTTCAGTATATGTTGATTGTTTTTTTTGAATTGTTGTGGTCGCAGAAGTAAGGGTGGGGTCTGTGTCGATCATCTGTGTTTTTCCATTATTTTTTGAATCAGATTTTGAATCAAGGTTTGGCTCCTTGTCTTTGATCTCGAACACCAATGATTGTTTGAGAAACATTCATCAGTGTTGTGCCAGGGTATTTTGTGGAAATAAAACCACTTTCCAGTGTGCTTCTTGGTCTTCCCATGACCCTTCTTTTCTTATGGCTTTGACTGGTTTTCAGGAGGTTGTTTGTTAGAGTTGTCCTTATCATACTTTGGTTGTTGCATATTTGCATACCCGAACTCCTGTTTGTTCTGGTGCCTAAATTTATTCTCTATTTTGACAACATATCGGTAGGCATCTCCCAACGATGAGATGTCCATAAAATCCATTTCCATTTGGATGTACCTATGTAGAGCCCACAATATTTCATAACCAAATGTCGCTCAGAATATTCGATACCCATCTTGGTGCACAAATTTTAAAAGGTGTTGGTAAACTCTAGCACTGTTTTTCCCCTCTCTTGATGCAACGTGGTCCATCTCATGTAATGGTCATCATAGTTACCAACATGGTAATATTGTTCCTTAACCGCATCCACAAAAAAATCCCAACTGAGCTCGACCTCATATATTCCAAACTCATCTCTGGAACTTTGATCCAAGTAAGTTTCCCACCAATTTTTGACATGGGGGAGATTTTTAAGGAGTGCGAAGGTGATATTTTCCTTGCCAAAAAAATTGTGAACAAATAAATAACCTTCTAGAAAAATTAACCATTTTTCTTGGGAATCTACATCTATCTGTCCTTCAAATACAAGAATATCCAAATTAACTTGTACCTTGAAAGGTGAGGTACCTCCAAAAAGGTCGCTTGATGTTGGCATAGGGGAAGACCCAGGTTTCAATGCTACAACAATGCACCAACAAAACACTAACTACCGGCCCTTTCAGCAACACCTGCGAAGAAGATGAAGTCTCACTTGAGGTAGAGGTAGGGGTGGTTGCAAGACTTAGATGTCTGCAACCTTATCTAGGACACAGATCTGTGATTCTAACCACTTAACAAAGCACTTAGTAGTAACATTCATCAATATTCAGTAACAACACAGAAAAACCCTAATTATAGAGAAACGTAGTATTCAACCAGATCCACATCTAATAGCACTTAGCATAAAAGGAACATATTAGATCATGCAGATTCAGGCACTAAGAATACTCACATAGGTCAGATATAACATCCATCCACATCATTAAGCACAAAGCAACATCAGTCCTATTTAACATTCATGTATATCCTAGAAAGTCACACATAAAGAAACCAACACATCACACAAAGCAAAGAAACAAAACATATATGTAGTTCAACCCCCCCTGGGGCTACGTCCACCAACTCTTCTTCTCTTTTATTATCTTATGTTAATCAGTTACATGCACAGAGCCACAAAAACCCTACTCTGCATAGGACAAGAGATCTGTGCACTTTTCTAGATCCTCCTTTCCCGAGTTAGGTTCAGCATAAAGCCTCCTCTCGATCTCTTATGGTCCCTTGCACTTAGCCTTACCAGTCTTACATAGTATGCACAGAGCACTTTACTATCCTTTGATCACATAGATCGATCACTATTATTTTCTACATCGCCTAGCTTCTATATATATATATATATTACAAAAGTGGGCCTAGGCATGGGTAAACCCATGGGCCGACCTTCCCATACCCATTACATAATCCCAAATCCCAAAAGGGGCCCTAAAAGAGGCAGAGATCCCATGATCTCTGCTTCATCTTGCGCTCTACCTTCAAGAGCCTGTTGAAGTCCCAAAATAGGTCAATCGTGACCAAGTATCCTCAAAACTTGGTCAAAGGACAACAAGCCCCCAACACTCACATGTGACTCATCCCGAGTCACTTTGATCTGACTAGTTCTACTTCAAAAGCATCGATCTTGGCTTGAGCTTCTTTGACTTGTTGTTGTGCCATGACCTCTTGTTCAACAAACTCTTGGATGACTGCCTCATTCACGGGTCCTTCTAGGCATTTTTCTGCTACAACAACAACTTGCTCTTGTTCTACTCCTCGATCTTTGATCTCTGTAAAAAATTGGTAAGTCTCATCCTGTATAGGTTGGAGCCTTTGAGTTACTTCCATAAATCTTCTCTAAACAACGTGAACCTACTGTTGGACAGTGCACTGCTCTTGGGATCTCTTCATTTGTTCTACAACTGATAGGGGCTTCAACTGCGCCTGTATTTTTTTTGCTTGCTTCTTCACCTCCTAGAGTTGCGACTCTAGTGTCTTCAGTTCTACATTCTCAATGAGTTTCTCATAAGTCTAGGCATTGTGATCAATGAGTTGCTTGCATTCCATAGCAAGAACCTTTATTCTATCGACTGTGCTCTAGGCAGTCGCTTCTCTTTTATCTCGTACATCCTGCAGAGTGTTGGGCATTGTGCGGAGCTCTAAATATGCTATTCTTTGTTGTAGCTATTGGATGGCTTCTGTGAGCTTCTCTACTTGATGCTCAACTTGGTCTTCTACCTATGGCTCTAAGCCTATCATAGAGTGAAGTGCTTTGTTGACTGCTTCTTTTACCTCGAGTTTCCCTTCGAGTAACTGTTCCTTTTCTTGCTGCATTTGCGCTTTCTCCTTGTCAAATTTTATCTGGAGAGAAATCTTCTCCTGCTCTGCAACTCAACGTTGTTCTTCAAGTACTCCTTATACTTGCTTCAAAGCCTGGGTGGCTTGTTCTGTTTCCTCTTGTGCACGATGAAGGTGAGCTTCGACCACATCAACTAATCAGTGGAGTTGGGCTGACTCATCTCCCAACTCTTGTTCTCTCGATGGCAGAGGCATAGTGGAGACTGCGTGACTGGACCTAAGAGCTTGCTGTACCCCTCGGAGTTCAACCTCAATTCTACCATACATTTCCTCCTACTTAGCTTCTTGTTTCTCTGCGATCTCCGGTGAAGCCTCATTTAGAGCTGCTATGATGAAGTCAAATTCATCAGGGGTAAGCGTAGTCTGCATCTTGGTCACAGTGGCTCTCAATTTTTTTCGGGAAGAAGGTTTTGGGGGAGAAACCTTCCTCTTCTTTTGGGGATCGGTCTCATCTCTTGGTGGTGTTACTTCGCCTTGCTTTTGTTCAGCTTCTGTGCCATTGATCTCTTCTCCATCATGCCCTCGGTTAGGTGATATGGAAGTAGTCTTCCCTGAGGCATTTCTTAAATCTTGGACCTCTTCAGTCTTCTTTGTCCTACTCGGTTCAGGTGTTTTCTGTGCGGTTTCTGGGCTGTCAGGGTCGGACATCTCGGCAGGGTCTGTTGGAATAGGGAGGTCTGCTAACCATTCCTTAGTGATCTCCTTGAGGTCCTATTTCATTAACTTGTAGTACGATTGAAGATGCTTCTTATGTTCATCGGCTCGTGCTATAATGTAAATAAAATGCCAATCTGTGCTGAAATTCATCAGGGGTCGGAACCTGTGTAGGGTGTTCGGGGTCATGCGAGGATCGGATTCTATGGATTTCTTTAGCTGAAGGTAATAGGTATGAAAAACAATGTTCGACTGCCACTGTTTTTTCATATCACTCGAATACCAAAGTGTAAAGAACTTTGCAGCGAGCGGCTCAAATGGTTCAATATTCGAAAAGGTCGCATCTTCCAGCATCTCCCAGAAAACAAAGGTGATAAGGATCAGGAGCCAGCTGAAGTGGAATTCATAGCCTTGATCTTCTACTTCGTGGTAGTCTAGCTCCAACTGATTCACTAGGTACTTCACCCAGTTCATCTGTAATCCTTCTACACACTTCCCTGTGAGGTCGACGACAAATCCAGTGACCTGTGTGGGTTGGTTCTTTCATACCATCTTCCCAGCTATTAACTGACATGCTAGGCACACTACGCCATTATGGATGGAGGCTACCTTGTAGCCTCACGTCCCTTTTTCAACATCGCCATATACATCCTTGATCTTCTGTGCTAGCACACGATTTGTGGCTTTTCCTGGGTAGAAATCCTATGGGTTAGGTCCTTTCATACTCAAGCCTATGATCCTATGGATCAATGTCAGTTCAACTATAATATGGTGGTCTAGCCACAAGTAGCCACCATGGTAACATGACAATAGCATCTTGACACAGGCATTGACTTCCTGATGCCTTCCAAAGTGGGGGATTTTCATGACATTTAACAAGGTGGACTGCGCGAGGTTCATCCTCCATGGTTGAGGGAATATATTTGAATTCTTTCCCTTCATTCTGGTCAGGTATTTGTACAAGGTGAGCATGCTATGGTTTTTGTGATCTCTGAGGTTGAAGTCACTGAACTTCAACACTGTGATCTTGTCTTGCTGCGATCGAACTGTGCATATCCCCTTTGGGATGTATGCAGTGACCATGGTGTACTCGAAATATATGGGTACACTATCATGACTTACCGAGCCAGCTAGAGGTGGGATATAGTTGGGTAATATAGATGGAATCAACTTGGCATTGGCTAAATCATCTTTGTGCTTGGTTTTCTTTTCTACTGTCGGTCAGGATGGCCCAGCTCCACGAGCAATCGACGGAGAGGCTTTCACTCCTCTCATCGATGATGCTTGTATACCTTTAGACATCGACATTACTCTTTGGTCATGAGGTCGATGAGAACTTCCTTGATAATTTTCTTTGCAGCATTGAACTCGTCCGACATACATGCTCGGGGTTATCTATCTCAGGTTTGAAGAGTAATCTCTCAAGATGGCAATAACACGATGATCACTGTGTGAAATCAACTAATCTATGGGCTCAAATTCATGGTTAGAAAAAGTGTTCTCGGTGCATGGCGCAATGAGATAAATAGATACCTTGGCAATAGATCGCGTGCAACAAGTAAGAAGCCTTCATTAATTCAGTTCTTCCCATTATGGCGCGGTCCCAACTGTTTGGTGTTGAGATGTCTGACCATAAATGCCTTTCTATTCATTCGGGGCATCATTCTAATGGATATATTGTTCCCAACAGTTATATTGCTTCGCCAAGGCGAAGTGCCATGTGACGCTGTTCCGATATTCTGGTGAAGCTCTAATTCTGCAATGTTTCCTTCTGCGAAGGTCCTTTGGGAACCTTCTATAACTTTTCAACCTTATCTTTCTTCTTATTAAGTTTTCTAGCCTTTTTTCCAGTTAGCTTTGTCTCGGAATTCCTTTTTCCATTCTGATTCTTATCTTCTTTCGGTAGAGTAACTTCGCGATGTTGAGATTCTTTCCTAGAAATCAGAGGTAATACTTCATCTGTATCTGGAATAGGTACTGCAATCTTTTGTGGGTCTTATAGTGTCCTTCTTATTTCAACATCCAAGTCCCTGACTTTAAGTATATTTGCTTGGTTCTCCTATTCTTCAATCAAGTGCGCAATTGTCCTAGTCATGAAATCTTTTAACTATTGCTTCTTCTCCTCTAAGGCTTCTTTTTCTTTCCTTCTGGCCAGATCTCTTTCAATCCAAGGTTTCCTGAGCAACATAGTAAATGGAGCACTGTGCTCTATAAACTTAAGAACTTCAAATGCTTCTTCTGTCGAAGTTCCATTGGCACTCATAGATATCTGGGTAATATTTCCACATAGGTTTATCAGTTTTCCTCTGAATAATCCTATTCCTCTAAATGAAGGAGTCATAGAAGGCTCCCCTAAAAGTTCCCAATTTTTTTCTATCATGATATTCACCTGTGTTTATTCATCCAAAACATAGTCAATGTTGAAGTCTCCTATTCTTGATTCAATGTACTCTTTTTCTTTAAAGAGTACATACTTTCTCTAATTTTTTCTGGGGTTCTGTCATGATCTCAATTTTTGGATCTGCCCTAGGGTTTTCTTGGTTCATATTAATTCTTTCAACCTTAGCAATCATTCTAGGGCAATCCAATACTTCATGGTTCATAACATGGAAACATAGGCAACTAGGTCTTCTTCCAGGACATTCCTTAGAAATATGTCCTGGTCTTCTACAACTGTAGCAAAGAGTTAATCCTCTCTTTGTTTTAAATGATCCCCAACCTCTCTTGTATTGTGTGCTAGGATCATGGTAGCTAACCCGCAATAAATTATTTCTAGGGTCCTGCATCCATTCGTTAGTCCAACCATTCTTTCTATGCATAGGTATAACATATCTTTCACTATTCTTATCAGATCTAATCATACCAAATCTTCTTTCTTCTATCAGTGCCCTAGTTTTCAAGTTAGGACAAATTATATCAAACGTACCTAGATCCATGCTTTAGAAACAAAAATTTCCACTTATTTTACTTCTACAGAGCACAAAGATTTCAGATCTAAAACTTTTCACTATTCTTACCTTTAACAAAGTATAAAGATTATAGATCTTACCTCTTTTATTCTCACTTTCACCTTTATCAGGGTACAAACCTCCCAGATCTTACCTCTTTTCTTCAGATCAGACTTCTTTCTTTAGCACAGAGCTTCCATGGATCGAGTAGAGTACTGTGCACTAGGGAAACAGATCTACGCACACAGTTTTCACATTTTTAGGTCGGATCTTTGCACAAAGATTCTTCTTCCTCAGTTCCCTGCAATCACAGTTTCAGGTCTTGGCAATGGAACCATTTGTTGGCAAAGGGGCGGACCCAGGGTTCAACACTACAACAATGCACCAACAAAACCCTAACTACTGGCCCTTTTGACAACACCTATGAAGCAGATGAAATCTCACCCAAGGTAGAGGTAGGGGTGGTTGCAAGACTCAGATGTATGCAACCTTAGCTGGGACACAAATATGTGATTCTAACCAATTAACAAAGCACTTAGCAGTAACATTCATCAATATTCAGTAACAGGGCAGACAAACCCTAATTACAGAGCATCGTAGTATTCAACTAGATCCACATCTAATATCACTTAACATAAAAGTAACATATTAGATCTAGCATATTCAGGCACTAAGCATACTCACATAGGTTAGATATAACATCCATCCACATCATTAAGCACAAAGAAACATCAGTCCTATCTAACATTCATCTATATCCTAGCAAGTCACACATAAATACACCAACTCATCACACAAAGCAGAGCAACACAACATATACGTGGTTCACCCCCCCCCTGGCGCTACGTCCACCAACTCTTCTTCTCTTATATTATCTTTTGTTAATCAGTTACATGCAAAGAGCCACAAAAACCATACTTTGCATAGGACAGAAGATCTGCACACTTCGCTAGATCCTCCTACCTCAAGTTAGGTCCATCACAAAGAATCCTCTCTATCTCTTACAGTCCCTTGCACTTATCCTTACCAGTATTACATAGTATGCACAGATCACTTTACAATCCTTCGATCACATAGATCGATCACTACTATTTTCTACATCTTCTATCTTCTATATATATATTACAAAAGTGGGCCTAGGAATGGGTAAACCCATGGGCTGACCTCCCCATACCCATTACATAATCCAAAATCCAAAAAAGGGCCCTAAAAGAGGCCGAGATATCGTGATATTTTCTTCATCTTGTGCTCCTTCTTCGATAGCTTGTCGAAGTCCCAAAATAGGTTAGTCGTGACCAAGTATCCTCAAAACTTGGTCAAGGACCAACACTTGATAAAGACGTGTTGGTTTTTATTGGTGGGTGTTTGTTGGTTATTACTTTATCTACTCTGATCTTACTTTAATATCATAAGTTGACCCAGGTTCAGACTTAAACAAGCTTCCAACAAAATCCCTCTAAAACTACCGCCCCCCCTGGTAAACTAGAAGGAAATGCAATACACAGGGTGCACTGTGCAGTCTCACTTGAGATAGTCTTATGGGTGCCTGTAAAGCTCAGGTGCTTGCAGCCTGGGAATGAGTGGAGATCTTCGATTAACCTCGGTGACCTTTTATCATTCACTAGTTCATACATCTAGATTCCTTACACTCTCATTATTACTCATGCATGTAAAATATTAGAGTTAACTAATTCCTTCATTCATTTATCTAACATGGAATCATCAACATCAAAGAAAATACATAACATCCAGTCACACAACGTAGGTCTACCGTGGTTCACCCCTCCTAGCCTACATCCAAAAATATTTGGCTATTCTTCTCTTTTATTATCCTTGATTCAACCTATAGCACCACACACATTACAACCATTCCTCACAGTAGGTCAAGATCTTATAATGAGGTGGACTAGATCACACCAGGCTCCTTAGCCTATGATCTAACCCTCAGGATCTACTTTAATCCCTCTCCCCAACTCAATAACTTACAACATTAGATCAGACTTACATTCGCAGTAAGCAATAACAACAATTAACAATGGTTGAACATGCCATCCTTCAACCAACCCCGAACCAACCTAACCAAAACCCCCAAAAAAACAACAACTACTCCTTACCTAGACCTCCTAGGTACTTATTTATACATATCTCTGGCTTACCATCCATTACATTCTCTTACCAAAACCATAACCCTATCCTGGCTAGGTCTTCTTGCATGCACATTTGTGTTACATGTGTTGATCCTTCTGCATGTGAATTTGCCTCCCACGTCATGCCTTTCCTTCCAAGCTAGCCTGCGCCCAACATGCCCCCAACATTGACATCATGACTCGTCCCAAGTCATTGTCTAACTCTCATGTCTGCCACTGCTTCTGTCATGTCTACTATTCATTGACACTACTCCTGAGCCTAGATGCTCTTTGTTGTCATGGCTTCGACCACCTACGCAGTGACTGGAAGTCTTAAGATCTCACCCCCCTCCAAGCCTATATTTTTGAGGCATGCTTTCACTGCATCGATTTCCATGACCAATTGTTCTGCCTTTTCCTATAATGGCTCCAATTGATCCTATCATGCGATTTTCTATGCCTGTACCGCTTTTTCTTCTTCCTAAAGGTTCTTCATTTCTACAGTTGTCTTAATCTTTTTTGGCAGGGACAATGTCCTCTGTCACTGCTTGACATCTTCTATTGTTACATGCACTTTATCTTCCTTTCCTTGCAGCTCTTGTAGGCTCCCATCTTCTAATAGCTGCATCCATAACTGGCCTCTCTTCTCCAACAAATCTTCCACCCTATGTATATTCTACACGACGTTCTCTGCAGTGAATATCATGTCTTTCTCTCTTTGTGCTCAGACTGCTGGGGGAGTCATAGGTACCGTGTGATCCTCCAGTTCCTTGATCTGTTCCTTATATTGTTGTAGAGTCTATGCTATATTTGTTATCTTCTCTTCTGAAGATGTTTCCTCAGATACTATGTCATCTGAGATAGCTTGAAAGACTGCGTCTATCTGGGTCTCCATCTGGTCCACTTTTTGCTATGTTATCTTCTTCCTCTGCCTTTCCTGGCTGATGGTTTCCTTCAGTGCCATATTTTATTCCTCCTCTATTTGTAGATTCGTCGCGTTAGACCTTGCTCTGGATTGAATCTCATCCGCGATGCTAACCTGTAACTTATACAACACCTTTGTTAGTATCTTGGGCATCGCCAAGTCTAACGTTTTGATATATTTCATGGGATTTTGTGTCATTTCCTCATCTATGAACAAAATATCTATTTTTATGATAAAATTAGCACTTCCCTATACTGTGATTTGTATTGTTTCTCCGACAGGTGCATCTTCTCTTACTAGTGTCGGTTTGTCCTTTTTTTGTTGTTCTGCCTTGATCCTCAATTGTTCTAGAGTGATTTTTACCTCCTGTACATCTTCCAAAATTGAAGCACGATGGTTTTCCACATTTTCCCATACTTATGATAGTCGATCTTCTACTATCGTGGCTATCAGTTCTACGTCGTCTATTTTCAGTGACATTTCCATTAGTTTCTTATGGGACTTCTCTTTCTTCCTGGCACCACTTACTTGCTCCATTGTTCTCTTTCTTTGGGTGTCTGGCTATTCATATTCTTCTGGCATATATGTATCCCTGTTGATGTCCTGCTCAACTTCTTCATCCATGGTTACATCTTGTGCCTCTATCTTCACTTCCTATGCACGCACCTGTCCTGTTGGTCCTCCCTGTGTTTTCTCTATAACCTATGGACCCTGTGTCGGACCACACTGTGAATTCTTTTTTGTCCTATTCTTCTTTCGAATGGAGCTTCTTGGCCCCACTGTACCTATTGTTGTTTTCTTTTGCTGGGTAATGCCATTCCTACCTATCTGTTGCACGAGGACTATGCTACCCTGTGTCTGGACTTGTACTGGTGGCGTTGTGCTTGGAATATCTGGTACTTTCCACTCCTCAGGCCACTCTTGGACCTCCATGTGGATGTCCTGCATCATCACACAGTATTTTAGTTGCAACCGCTCCTTGGTGGGGTCCATCTTTGCTTGTAGCCACATGTTGTGACGTGATACACAAAAATTCACTATCTGTCCATACTCCTGGACATTTTCTGGTGAGATCCTCCATGTATCTGCCACGCTATTTTGAATCTCTATTAAGTATTGCGTGAACATGTGATTGTTGAATTTCTTTACCTTGGGATTTGTGGTGCTTTGTAGTGATGTGTATCGCACTGCATCACATTTGCATGTCCTTGTCAGGAACATCGTATATGTTGGTTCATGCCACCCCATAAGTGCAATGAGGATGAGTAACCATGAATAGTGGAACTAAGAGCCCTAATATTGTGCCTCCTTACGGTCTTCTTGGAATGAGTTGAGTAGGTAAGGGGCCCAACTCATCGATCTCCCCTTTTTGCACTGCGCCCCAACTTCTACTACTCCTGCGGACACTTCTTCTTTTCGGCACTTGCACATTAATTTGCAACCGAGCAATCTAGTTGCAAACCGAGTCGCATGATCATTGATGTCATTGATCTTGATTCCTCTATTCCCCCTCTCTGCGCCATAATTATATTTAATCTCATCGGAGATGGCCTTTTCCTGAGTCTTGTCTTCTAGGTATTGCTCCGAGTTCTCCCCATCTATTGGGAGCCCTGTAATCTCTGTGATGAGGTCAACATTGATCATTACTAGCCTATCCATCCATAGGATTCCTTCGTGCACCCTTTCTATCAATTGTTTAACAAATGCATTTATGTATTTCCCGCACCCGAAGTGTAGTATGTCTAAGAGGTTCATGATACCCGTGTTTTATAGGCCTAGGATCCACTATGAAGGCTCCAACTATGGCACGCCTGATGGGCCCTCTCCCCTGCTCTCTAGGTAGCTCTGTGCTTCCAAATCTAGGAACTTTGTGGCATCTAAAACATCGTGGTCAGAGTATTTAAGGTCATCGACTCCTCCTACCATGTTATCCCCAGTTTTTCACTTCATTGGGAATTTTTGACATTACTATACTTAGCTCTACCTGAGTGCATTGCATGCCCTACATACTAATTTTTGTTCTCAACTTATTCTTCCCTTGTGGGGATGGTATTCCCCCCTCTTGCTTTGTTTCCTGCTCTGGTTCTGGCTCCAGGCCTTGTTGTGTGGATTCCATGTCTGGTTCTACTTCTTGTGGCCCTTCTCCCCTTGTTGCGTTGAATTCCATCCACTCTACATCCTCTACCAACTTCCTTGGATCCTGTGTGGATTATTTCTCCTCCTCCACATGTAATATGGTTTGCTCATATTCTGGTGTGTGGATTTCATCCACATTCACCACAGCCAAAATCTCACTGGTTACGCCTTGTGGTCCTTGTGTGCTACTCTGGGTGCTTCATCTAGTTCTGCTTGGTGCTCCAACCCGCGGTGGTGCCATGGTGGTTAAATTCAAATCACAACTTTGAATTTGTCAGGTGGTAGGGAAATTCCACACTCTATCATTCTTCCAATCTACTCAATGTTTTCCTCCTTAGTAAAAATCACAATGGGTCGGTTTTCCTCCCCCTTTCTAACTTTATAGCGTGTCAGGGAAATGAAAGTTGTGTCGCACTAATATTTGTCACTTTTTCCCCTTTTCGTTATGTTTCATGTGCATGGTACCCTTTTATCTGTTAACCATTCTTTTGCACGTCATGTTTTTCAAACCCTGGTTTTCTTGCAGCGCCCCATTTCGTCCACCGAGTTCAGTTTTGTTATCCTTTTTACTTTTTATGCCCCCCTCCCCCCCC
>CBVK0100580842.1:0-11297 GCA_900067695.1 Picea abies | reverse complement strand
TCATATTTATATTTAATCCACTTTCATTTTTACTCCACTTTTACGTAAACTTCATTTCCACTTTTGTATTTATTAAGGTCACATTTATGTTTTATCACTTACTAACCTTTGACATCAATGACAATATTTTAGTCAACAAATACATTGAGAGAGAAAGAAAGCTAAAGTAGGGTTTCTTATAACTTGCAACAAGAGAAGGACTAGTTCCTTCTTAAATCCTTGGGCAAGTGGAGTCAATGCAACCTTCAAGGAGGACAAAAGGTAAAGAATACTCAAGAGTTAGACTCTAGGGAAATGTACAATCACAATTCCTAGGTTTAAACCTCTAGGAAAACGAGTTAGGGGGATGTACAATCACAATCCCTAATGTCGTCCTATGCTTTCTATGACTTCTAGCAAGAGATGCAAGTGGAAAATAAGTCAAACACTAGAGTTGTACAATCACAAGCTCTAGAACTTTACCAATAAGGTCAAGTTTAGGCGGATGTACAATCACAATCCCTAAATTTGACCTTATATTCTTTAGCAAAATCAAGATAAACGATTAACAAGAAAGTGGATGCGCAATTACAATCCTTCTTAGGGTTTCTAACAAAATTATCCAAGGGAAACAAGATAGCATGCAACTTATCAACAATTAGATAGAGCATATACTTAAAACAGCAAGAAACAAACAAAAATATTTGGAAAGAACACTTACTATAACATGTCGTCATGCATGAGGAAACCCTAATTCATAAATCATCCATAAAAATGAGAGAAGCATCCCCAAATCACTCTCCAAGAAGTGCGCATACGTACTCCATGATGAGAAAAGAAGATAAGAAGACTATAGAAGAGATTCTCCATAAATGTAAAATATCCATGATACAAGGTAGATAGGTCAAGGCCAACCCACAAAATAGCCTATAACATAAAGATACATAAAAATACATCAAAAAGTCCCCTCAAAAATGACACGTGTGGGTGTGAGAGACACCAAAGCCTATGTCGTCATGCTCTATAAGGGTAAAGGTATCGTCAAGGGTCACATCTCTCACCCCAAAGGTCATTTCTAATAAGAAAGTATTTGCAACTGTCACATAAGCTAGTACTTCCCCTGTTTTATTGAAGGATAAAGATTCAACACAAGGGAGGCTTCCCTAGCAACCTAAAAGGATTCTATAACAAGCCAAGGCAAGTCTACAGCCCCGTATCTTGGTTCCCTGATTAGCTAAGTCTATGGACCCGTATCTTGGTTGCTTGATTAGCTAAGTCAAGGTTAAGGGCAAGGTCAAGATCAATTAGACCAAGAAAATCAATTGTGCGTGTGTGAGCGTCGTTGTTAAGACAATCAACAATATTTTGTAAGCTAGAAAAGTAAATTAAATTCCCCGAAACACTAGCTCTCAAATGAAAAACGAAAGCTATAAATAAATTTGAATGAAAGATAAGATACTTTAGCATGTAACAAATTTATAACGACAGTAATAAATCGATCCTAAAATCATCAATGATGTTATGGAAGATATGCCAAGTCTCAAGTATCAAGTAAAAGACTAACAAACCATAAACCAATGATTACTTGAAAGAAAGAGCATGAAATTATATTAAATAGATGCAAGATGGCAAACCCTAACAACATTAATGATGTTAGATGATGATTCTAAGTTAAGATGAAAGACGTTAATCCCTAGGTTTAATCCTTTAGGAAAATGTATTAAGGGGATTACAATCACAATTCCTAATGTCATCCTATGCCTTCTATGACTTCTAGCAAGAGATCGAAGAGGAAAATAGGTCAAACCCGAGAGTTGTACAATCACAAGCGCTAGAACTTCACCAACAAAGAAAGTTTAGGGGGTTGTACAATCACTATTCCTAAATTTGACCTCATATGCTTTGGAAAACTTAAGATAAATGATTAACAAAGAAGGGAAGGCACAATTACAATCCTTCTTAGTGTTTCTAACAAAATTGTTGAAGGGAAACAAGATATAATGCAACTTATCAACAATTAGATAGAGCATATACTTAAAACTCCAAGAACAAACATAAAAACTTGAAAAGAACACTTACTATACCATGTCATGACTCACTATGCATGAGGAAACACTATTTCATGAATCATCCATCAAAGACAAGAAAAGCATCTACAAATCACTCTCCAAGATGTGCATATAATTACTCCATGATGAGAAATAAGATAAGAAGACTATATAAGTGATTCTCCACAAATGGGAATTATAATTTTACAATCAAGGAATGCTATACTTTTTATATGAGGCAACCCTAGCACTTTAGTTCACAAAAACCACTAAAAATGTTAAATATTTGTGATACAAGGTGGATAGATCAAGGTTGACCCCCAAATAGACTCTAACATGAAGATAAAATGAAAATACACCAAAATGACCCCTCAAAAATGACGTGGGTGTGACAGCCTCCAAAAGCTATGACGCCAGGCTCTAGAAGGGTTAAGGTATCGTCAAGTGTCTCATTTCTCACCCCAAAGATCATGTCTCATGCAAAAGTATTTTCCATTGTCACCAAAGCAAGTACTTCCCACGTTTTACAGAAAGATAAAGATCCAACAGAAGGGAGGCTTCCCTAGCAACCTCAAATGATCTTATAGCAAGAAAGGGCAAGTCTATGACCCCCTATCTCAGTTGTTGGATTAGCTAAGTCAAGACTAAGGGCAAGCTCAAGATCTATTAGACAAAACAAATCAATTGTGCATGTGTGAAAGGTGTTGTTAAGACAATCAACCATATTTACTAAGCTATAAAATTAAATTAAATGCCCTGAATCAATAGCTCTCAAAAGAAAAAACAAAAGTTGTAAATAAACTTGAATGAAAGAAAAGATACTTTAGCATGTAACAAGTTTATAACAGAAGTGATAAATTAGCAATGATGCTATGGAAGATATGCCAAGTATCAAGTATAAGACAATTAAACTATATTAAATAGATGCAAGATGCTACACCCTAATGGCTGAAAATGCAATTATTGCAGCATTAATAATGTTAGATGATGATTCTAAGTTACGATGCAAAACATTGAGAAGGATAGAGATCCAACACAAGTATTTTCCATTGTCACCTAAGCAAGTACTTCCCTCGTTTTAGTGGAGGATAGAGATCCAACACAAGGGAGGCTTCCCAAGCAACCTACAAGAATCCTATTGCAAGCCAAGGCAAGTCTACAACCCCCAATCATAGTTGCTTGATTAGCTAAGTCAAAGTTAAGGGAAAGGTAGGGATGGATTAGACAAAGCAAATTAATTGTGTGTGTGAGGGGCGTTGTTAAGACAATCAATAATATTTAATAAGCTATAAAAGTAAATTAAATTCCCCAAAATACTATCTGTTATCCCTGTTTTTTAGAGATAATTAGGAGATCATGTCTCGAGGCCCACAGGTCCTAGACATGCAGTACTGAGAGCAGGATTGACCTGAGCATGGCCCAGAGGGCCCATCCTTTTCTTCTTCCATCAGCTTTGTCTTGTCATCAGCAGCAACAACAACATCCATCACCATCGGCTTGGTCTTGTATCAAAAGAGGTTCTTGCTCCATGAGATAATTGGTCCAGGTATCATGGTATGTGTCACTTTTGATCATTGAAACCTTTAAATATATGCATCTGATTCCTTTTATCTCTAACAACTGCTTGGATCTTACATTAGCCCACTTGACCATGATTGGGGAAATTGACAGGGTGTCCTAGCAAGCCTGTGCCCATAAGTCTTGGTTTGCCACTGGGGGAATTTCTGAAAAGTCATCGTTCGCTCCTATCATAGCATTATTGTTTCATCTTATCTCTCGCTCACCTATCCCATTCCCCTTGTCCGGGCATTGGGTTGACCTATTTGTAGGATTGCACCTTATCTCGTGGGAAAAAGGGGCTAAAGGCCCAGAAGGTAAAAGCAGCTGGTAAAAGACAAAAGCCTAAAAATGAAACCTCGAGATGCTTCGCCCAGGGATCCCCGAAAAGGCAATAAAATGCCTCTCAGCAAGAAACAAGAGGGACTCGAAAAATAACAAACAAGACCTAGTCAAAGGATAGGGGATCTCATCATGAGACAACCTATTAGGTTCATGGGTACCTAACAATATGACATTGCCACCATCTAGTTACCACGCCAGGGCAGTGACCTTTGGTTGCATGGCCAAGGGAAAGGGGGTCTCATCAAAAGCCAACCTTCTCATCTCTATGAAAGTAATTGTGGGTAACACTGGTAGCTCTGGTCACCATGCCAAGGCAGTGTCCTCTGGTTAGATCTTGAATAAAAAGAAAAAGAAGAAAAAGAAAATAAAAGAATAAAGGCAAGAACGGGCATGGAAAAAATGCATCCATGACAAGTACAGCTCGCCTTCTACAAAGGCACCCACAGATAACATTATGCATCCTTGGCTCTCACTCCACCCACATGTCTGGACATCCCCTAGACACATCACCTCACTTACATGGCTTGGATGAAATCTTCCTGGAAACTTTCCTTTTCTTGTGGACACTAGCCCAATAGGATGTTTTGTCTTTTTGTCCAATCTTGTATTGCAGGTTTTTGTAATGTCTTTGAGATCTTGACTGATGTATTAGGGTTTTATGCATATGTTTAATAATATTGATGATGAGATGTGATTAACATTGCTATGATCCTGGTGACTGATGAGCCCATGGAGGGCGTAGCTTTTGATGTGGAGGACCATGCCCGGCAAACAAGTACCATTTGGACCGGTACACACATGGGGATATGACCAGTTCGGACCTCCATGGGGCTGAAGAGCCCACCAGATGGATGTTGAGACCCCATCAGGGGGTAGAGACAGGATGGACATGGATCGAGGCTTTTGCACCGAAGAAGAAGAGGACGTTCCATCATAGGCACTCCGACACGATTAGACCTAGGGGGAATGACCCCTTTTCAGTGGAACGCTAGCCTTGGAAGGCTTAGGACGTCCCCATCTTCACCATGACGTCATCCAGCTTCATGGACACCTTTGGAGGCAAACTAGGCAGCAGTGGCACATGTAGCATGTTGGAGAGGCCCCTAGGGGGGCTAACGTTTTGCTCCTGGATGTCTCATTTGCCCTAGAAAGGGCTAGCGCCTCCCTTGAAGGGGATTTTACTCTCTTTGCAACTCAATTAGGGTTTTAATTTGACAATTTAATGTAAAAACAATATTATTTTGGTATTATGGCCTAGTCGGCCTTTTTATGACCTAAAAAGTAAAATTAGGTCATTGATACACTATATTGAGGGTTTTGACTATCATTTTATCATCATCTTTCACTCACCACTTGGTGAGGTCTGAAATTTGCACCCCATTTGGGTTATTAGCTGATTTGAGGAAGGCGCACTTGTTGAAGGAAGAGATTTTTGGCATTCTATGGTGCTTTTCTTGAAGGAAGGTGTTACAACTAGGGTTTGCATGATTATTTTCTTGATGATTTGTAAGTATTTTTCTGCAAAACTTCTTGATTGAATGGTTGTAGTTTAATTTCTTGCATCTATTTATAAATATTGTTGAATCAAAACCCTAGGGGACAAACACACAAGTAGGTCGTTGTCTCATGTGTCTCATGTCCCCTGATAGAAAAACTTTTAGCCATTGAAGAAAAAGAAGAGAGCCTAGCCATAGCTACACTCCTTTTTCTTCTTCCCTTAAGCTAGTTGTACCTTTTGACTTCAAGAAGAAGAGGATGTCCTGGGCCTAGGTTATCTACACCTAGGGTCGTTTTCTTTTAGGGTTTGATTAAAGAGGCTTGCCTTAGCAACACTCTCCCTCTTTAAACCCTCTTGTCTTGACTTTGCTTTTCATTGAGCTAGTTGTTTGTTGGGAAGGAGGAGAGAGAACGAGGCCTTGCTTTAGCAAATTCGGAGTGAGGCTCTCTCCCCTAGGGTTATGATTTTGGAGCCCTGCTTTAGCTACACTTCAAAACTTATCCCTCTAGTCCTTTAAAATCCCATCTCCTTCAACTTTTTCGTTCTTCACCTATGACTCCATTAACCCTAAGGCACTGATCTAAGACCTCCAGCGTTGAAGTAGAATTGGATCCAAACACTCTCAAACCTCTTGAAACTGAAACCCTAACTACACTAACCCTAGCCTAGACTAACTTACTAACCCTAAGTTGTTGACGTCATCATTGAATATTTCATCTTTATTGTAGCAACGTCTTGACTTTTGAGTAATTGAATGGTAGTTGAAGGCATTAATTGAGTTAAGAAGTTATTTGTTATATTGAATGTTGTTTCATTCAAGTATTTATTGATGAAGTGATATTAATGCCATTGCTATCTTGTAAACATTGACTTCGTCAACATTTACTTTCAAATTGCTCATATTGAATATAAGATAGTCACTGATTTATATGAAGTATTAACCAAGATTGCATGTATTAGTTTCCTTGTCGTGTTGTCTCAAGCAGGTGCTCTTCTTTTCTTTGGTTATACTCTATTATTGGTTGTTTAGTCAGGACTATCTGATTGACGGTAATCTGTGAAGGGGAACTTCGTCTTTGTGTAGTTAGCCTTTGCCCTTTCAAAACCCCAGGTTACCGGGGACGTCTCCCCTGGGCCTAGCCTCCCTAAATAGAAAGAACCTCCCTATTGTGGTGACATTGGGTGGCGAAGATTCTTGTTTTGCCAGTTTGACCTACTACTCCTTAGCCTTTCTTGTGTCTACAAACTGTGCGATAAAATTTTGGCACCGTTTTCGAGGAACACTGAGTCAATTCTCCTCAAACGACACTTTCGATAAGCCTTGCCTCTAGATGCCTTGTCTTACAAGCTTACCTGGCGACTCCACTCGGGTGTTTTCCCTTATCTTTTGATAGTTTCAAGAAAATTATTTGGCGACTCCATTGATGACGAAGCCAATAATGACTTCACAATGGGATCCCTACAAGCCTTTAGACATGAGAAAAATACTAGGATACCCACGACAAATGCCCCCGATAGAAGGAAGATGGTTCCCTAGATTCACTGGTAGCGATGGGGAAAGAGCTGACTTTCATATGAATGATTTTTATTCTTATTTTGGACTCCATCATGTCGATGATGATGTCGAAGATGTAGTGATGAAAATTTTTCCCACCACTCTTCACGGGAATGCTAAAAAATGGTATGATGATCTTCCCGATAATAACATCACCTCCATGAACCAGCTAGAAGAAGTCTTTCTCAAAGAATGGGGCATAAAATTGGAAGAGATCCAAACATTGCTAAAAAGACTCTAGTGCGCAAAACAAGCTAAAAATGAGACTGTTTGGAACTTCCAAAATAGATTTGAGGGTTTGTTGTACCAACTTCCTAGGGGGCATTACCCTGAGGACAAGGACCATGTGTATCTCTTTACCAATGCACTCTTGGTGCATTTGGGGTTTCTCCTGATTCAAAAGAATCCAAAGACACTCCATGAAGTTGGTGACATGGCCTTACAAATTGAGGAAAACATTTTCTTGTCCAGAACAAAAAACGTTTTTTCCCTAGGAAGCGAAATAAATGATTATGAAGATACCTCAGGTACTCTCAATTTGGATAAGTTGGTTTCCCTTGAAACTTCTACTGTTGATTTTCAAGAAGAAGGGAAACAAGTTATTGACCAACAGAAAACTAAGAGGAAATCTCTTGATGAGGTTTTCCAAGAGCAAGGGATCATGAAAATGCAACAGAGGAGCTGAAACCTGAACAAGACAATAAAAAATCAATATGTGCTCCTCCTCCTGATGAAGCAGTCCACAAGCTTTTTTTACCTACACAACAACAAGACGATGAGGTTAGTTGCTTCCCTTGTCAGGATTTCGATGATACTTTGTTCCTTGATTCAGAGAGTGAAGGAGAAATGGAATCCCCGAACAAAGTAAATATTCCTTCTTGTACTCTTGAAGACAAAGGGGCAATCCATGAGGATGAGACAATAACGCATGCTAGAAACACCAAAGTCCTCGAAACCCCTACACAAGAAGAAATAGTAAGTTATCCTCTTCCCCAAAATTTTGATAATTTTCTACCTCGTGATTTAGAGGAGGAGATGGATGAGCATATGAGTGTTTTCAATCCTCCATGCTATGATACTAATACTGACATAGTTGATATTGATGAGTTCATACATGTTGGAAGACGTAAATGGGATGTAATAGGTTTTGGTATGGACCCCATTTATGATATTGAGAATCATTCCCAACTGTTGCCTTTACAGTTATCACAAAAGATTATCTTTGATTTTGATCAGTGGCAACAGGGAGATGATATATTTACCAATGCTCCCCAAACGCCCAAGGTTGACCTTGTACCATGTTTTCCTGATGATTTTCGGTCTTACCTTGACTGTTTTGAAGAGTATTCCTCCGCAAACTTGGATTCATTCTATGTAGAAGATTATCAACCACCGTTGTGCTCGGTTTTTTATGGGAGTAAGAACATTGTTTTCCTAAAGAAGGATTCTTGTGACCTTTTTCTCCAACCACCTGTTATTACTTTACCCTGCTATTTCATTAAAGGTGTAGTTGGGAATTGTAGCTTCTACTTTGAGTTTCCTTTGAAGCAAACTTGAGAATCCAAGGGTTGGTTGAAAACTACCGATTTCAGTCTATCATCTCATATTTTCAATCTTCCCTTGAGGATTTTCCAATCATCTGATACATCTTTGTCAATCCCTTCCTAGACCTCAGAGTATGAGAACGTCCTAGGTAGCTAGTTTGTTGACCATTTGAGTCAGTGTTCTGAACCTTGGACTTTTCATGACCCCTTCCTGAAATGGGTTGAGTACTTTCCTTCAAGATTGACTTGGCATAATTTTATCCCTCCCACCCGCCTCCATGAGTTAGACTTTGTGATTCTCGATGATCTGATACATGTTCTAACCCATGTTATTTTTGTGCTTGACTTATCACTATTTTGGTTTGTGATGAAGCACAAAGGAAAGTACCGTGGGACGTTGCTGGATTGGCTTCACTGGTTGTTTGACTACACCAACATCCAGCTAACAGGTAAGTACAGGTAAGTACTTCACTTTATATTTGCATTTATGATTGCTTTATTTGTGTATCTATATGTATGTTGGGGTGGCATTACCGCCCCATTTTTGTTACTGATGTCCCTATCGAGATTGAGCAGGTATGCAGGTTATGCCAGAGATGTTGAGGTTCTCATGCGCTCTACGGTGAGCACATGCCCTCGAGTTGGAGCCAGATGTTATCCCCGTTTTTTAGGGATAACTAGGAGATCATGTCTCGAGACCCACAGGTCCTAGACATGGAGTATCAAGAGCAGGATTGACCTGAGCATGGCCCGGAAGGGCCATCCTTTTCTTCTTCCATCATCTTTGTCTTGTCAGCAGCAGCAGCATCCATCACCATCGACTTGGTCTTGTATTAGAAGAGGTTCTTGCTCCATGAGGTAATTGGTCCAGGTATCATGGTATGTGTCACTTTTGATCATTGAAATCTTTAAATATATGCATATGATTCCTTTTATCTCTAACAACTGCTTGGATCTTACATTAGCCCATTTGACCATGCTTGGGGAGATTGACAGGGTGCCCTAGCAAGCCTGTGCCCATAGGTCTTATAGTTTGCCACTGGGGGAATTTCTGAAAAAGTCATTGTCCACCCCTATCATAGCACCACTGTTTCATCTTATCTCCCACTCACCTATCCCATTCCCCTTGTCCAGGGATTGGTTTGACCTATTTGTAGGATTGCACCTTATCTCGTGGGAAGAAGGGGCTAAAGGCCCAGAAGGTAAAAGCAGCTGGTAAAAGACAAAAGCCTAAAAATGAAACCTCGAGATGCTTCACCCAGGGATCCCCGAGAAGGCAATAAAAGGCCTCTCAGCAAGAAACAAGAGGGACCCGGAAAATAACAAACAAGACCTAGTCAGAGGATCGGGGGTCTCATCACAAGCCAACCTATTAGGTTCATGGGTACCTAACAGTATGACATTGCCACCATCTGGTTACCATGCCAGGGCAGTGACCTTTGGTTGCATGGCCAAGGGGGTTGCATGGCCAAGGGAAAGGGGGTCTCATCACGAGCCAACCTTCTCATCTCTGTGAAAGTACTTGTGGGTAACACTGTCAACTCTGGTCACCATGCCAAGGCAATGTCCTCTGGTTAGCTCTTGAATAAAAAGAAAAAGAAGAAGAAAAAGCAAATAAAAGAATAAAGCTAAAAAAGAATAAAGGAAAAAACAGGCATGGAAAAAATGCATCCATGACAGGTACAGCTCACCTTCTACAAAGGCACCCACAGATAATAGTATGCGTCCTTGGCTCTCACTGCACCCACATGTGTGGACATCCCCTAACCACATCACCTCACTTACATGGCTTGGATGAAATCTTCCTGGAAACTTTCATTTTCTCGTGGACACTAGCCCAATAGGATGTTTTGTCTTTTTCTCCAATCTTGTATTGCAGGTTTTTGTAATGTCTTTGAGCTATTAACTGATGTATTAGGGTTTTATGCATATGTTTAATAATATTGATGATGAGATGTGATTAACATTGCTATGATCCTAGTGATTGATGAGCCCATGGAGGGTGTAGCTTTTGATGTGCAGGACCATGCCCGATGGACAGGTACCATTTGGACCGGTACACATGGGGAGATGACCAGTGCGGACCTCCATGGGGCTGAAGAGCCCACCAGATGGATGTTGAGACCCCATCAGGGGGTAGAAACAGGATGGACATGGATCGGGGATTTTGCACCGAAGAGGAAGAGGACGTTCCATCAGAGGCACTTCGGCACGACTAGACCTAGGGGGAATGACCCCTTTATAGTGGAACGCTAGCCTTGGAAGGCTTAGGACATCCCCATCTTCACCATGACATCATCCAGCTTCATGGACACCTTTGGAGGCAGACTGGGCAGTAGTGGCATGTGTGGCATGTTGGAGAGGCCCCTGGGGGGCTAACGTTTTGCTCTTGGATGTCTCATTTTCCCTAGAAAGGGCTAGTGCCTCCCTTGAAGGGGATTTTACTCTCTTTGCAACTCAATTAGGGTTTTAATTTGACAATTTAATGTAAAAACAGTGTTATTTTGGTATTATGGCCTAGTTGGCCTTTTTATGACCTAAAAAGTAAAATTAGGTCATTGATACACTATATATTGAGGGTTTTGACTCTCATTTTATCATCATCTTTCACTCACCACTTGGTGAGGTCTGAATTTTGCACCCCATTTGGGTTATTGGCTGATTTGAGGAAGGTGCACTTGTTGAAGGAAGACATTTTTGGCATTCTATGGTGTTTTTCTTGAAGGAAGGTGTTACAACTAGGGTTTGCATGATTATTTTCTTGATGATTT